>JAKELJ010000246.1:0-43596 GCA_025594165.1 Tamias sibiricus | reverse complement strand
CCAGTAAAGAGAGTATTAGAAGAGACCCAAAAATGACAAAAATCCAAGCTATTAAAGCTATTCGGGAGTTATTGGCGAAAGCTGAAGGATACTTGCTCTCACTGGAACCTGGGCCTCAGGATATTGCTGTCAGTGAAATTAGCAGTGGTGAGGAATCTAGTAAAAGTGATCCTGAGAAAATGAGGAAAAAAAATTAAAAAAGACCGAGAAAAAAGGTCCGTCAGGCAGAGGAGTCACTTGTGTCCTCTACTCCCCCATGGGTGGAATCCATTACAGAAAATATGAAGGGTATTACTAGGCATTTGCATACCCTAGAAACAGAAATAAAAAGTCTTTCTGATCGCTTATGCGCTCTCGAGGACAACTCACAGATACATTGGGAAACCGCCAGCATTTGAAAAGAAAAATGGACAGAGTGTCCATCAGTCAGTAGATTTCAAAACAATAAAAAATCTCAAAGAGGCAGTAATGACTTATGGGCCCCAAGCTCCTTTCACGTTGAGTATGCTGGAGTCCCTTAACACCTTTAGCTTAACCCCCTCAGACTGGAAAAGTCTATGTAAAGCAACATTAAGCGGGGGGCAATTCTTGGTTTGGCGATCGCAATTCCAAGAACTTTGTATAGAAACGGCTAAAAGAAACGCGGCTGCAGGGTTTGAAAACTATAATATAGACATGCTCACAGGAGAAGGGCAATTCGCAGACTTACAGGCTCAAACAGATTATGACCCAGATATATATGCTCAGATAAATGCAGCTGCCTTAGAGGCATGGAAAACTGTACAAGGACCTGGGGATCTACAAGGTAGCTTGTCAAAAGTGATTCAAGGACCTAATGAGCCGTATGCCGACTTTGCTGATCGACTTTTGAGAACTGCAGGTAGTGTGTTTGCAGATGTTGACCAAGCTATGCCATTAGTTGTTCAATTAGCTTATGAAAATGCAAATAAATGGTGCCAAGCAGCCATCAGGCCATGGAGAACTAAAAAGGATCTTTCCGTATATATACAACTATGTAAAGATATAAAATGCGCCTTTGTCACAGGAAATGTGATTGCAGCCTCAATGAGAGGTGCTTCCTCTCGAAATTTCACAAAGGCTAAACGTAGATATTATAATCAATCAGGATATTCCAGGCAAAATTATCATAATCAATCAGGCAATTCTAGGCAAAATCTAGGCAAAATCCCAAAAGAAAATAAGACCAAGCTCATACCGTGCCCCAGGCCGCTGCCCCAGGTGTAAAAAGGGAAATCATTGGGCCAATAAATGCTATTCAAAATTTGACATCCATGGAAATCCTTTGTTCAGGAATTCAAAAAACGGGGCACGGGGCCCAATACCCGGGGCCCACAAATGTACGGGGCATTGCAGAAGGAGTATCCTCAAGCATCCACTCAGATGCTTCCCCGACACAATCCCTACTACCCATCCACTCCCTCGCCAGAGGAACAAGAGGAAATGCAGGATTAGACCTCTGTTCCACCGCCCGAATAGTGTTAACACCTGAAATGGGGGTTCAACTGATTCCCACAGGAGTCAGGGGACCTCTTCCCTCAGGGACTGTAGGACTTATTATCGGGCGTAGTCCTAAAAGCTTATTAGGTTTGCAAGTGACCCCAGGTGTAATAAACTCAGACTACAAAGGGGAAATAAAAATAATGCTTAGCTCACCCCAAGTATAACTTCTGTTAATCAAGGAGATAGAATTGCTCAGTTGCTTCTCCTTCCCAATTTACATAATTCATTTAAAATGGGTATGCCTCAAGAAGGGAACAATAGAGGATTTTGTTCCACTGACTCAAGTCCCATGGCTTGCTGGGTTCGAGACTGTTCAAGGAGGCCTATGTGTAAAATAAAAATCCAAGGAATAGAAATGGAGGGATTAATAGATACTGGAGCTGACTCTTCCATTATTAATTTACGCCAATGGCCCAAGCACTGGCCTCTGCAAAAAGCTTCAACCAGTTTAAGAGGCTTGGGATATAATAACCTCCCAGATAAAAGTGCAGTAATTTTAAAATGGGAGAGGATGATGAAGGCCATAAAGGAACATTTCAGCCTTATGTTTTACCTAATCTACCGGTTACTTTATGGGGAAGAGATATTTTGCAACAAATGGGAGTACACACTTGCAACCAAGCCTGCAGATGTTAAATGTGAAAACCTACAGGGTAATCTTAACCATAAAAGAACTCATTATCAAAAAGTACAGAGTAATCTTAACCCTAAAAGTAATCATTGTCATAAAGGAAAAAGATATTTTTTTTCGGGGCCACTGAGAAAATAATTTTGAAAATACCATGGCTTTCTGATAAGCCAGTGTGGGTCCCTCAGTGGCCCCTATCTAAAGAGAAATTACAAGCGGCCCACCAATTAGTTCAGGAACAATTAGAAGCAGGTCATATAGAACCTTCCACCTCTCCCTGGAATTCCCCCATATTTGTGATCAAGAAAAAGTCAGGAAAATGGCGATTGTTACATGATCTTAGACAAATCAATAAAACCATGCAAGTTATGGGGCCTACTCAACCTGGACTTCCTAGTCCCGTAGCTATTCCAAAAAATTTCCATCTTATTACTCTTGATATAAAGGATTGCTTCTTTTCTATTCCCCTACATCCTCTGGATGCCCCCAGGTTTGCTTTTTCCGTTCCTTCTATGAACAATAATGGCCCTGATCAGAGATATCAATGGAAGGTTTTACCACAGGGAATGGCTAATAGCCCCACCATATGCCAAATATATGTGGACAAGGCTATCCAACCCATTAAAAATAAATATCCAAACCTCATGTGTCTACATTACATGGATGATATTTTATTGGCCCACCCTAATCAAAAAATCTTATTTAATATATTCAGTGATGTGGTAGAAAATTTAAAAAAATATGGATTATATATAGCAGAAGAAAAAGTTCAAACCAGATCTCCCATATTATATTTAGGATTTAAAATCATGGATACTTTTGTTAGACCCCAAAAAAATTTTAATAAATAAAGAACATTTGACCACCCTCAATGATTTCCAAAAACTACTGGGAGACATTAATTGGCTTCGCCCTACACTAAATCTCACTACTGGCCAACTAAAACCTTTATTTGACATCCTTCGTGGAGATCCTGATCCATCTTCACCACGAACATTGACTCCTGATGCTAGGAAAGCTTTAAAGTTAGTAGAAAAAGCCATCGAAGGAGCTCATTGTGATAGATTTGATTTAACTCAACCGCTGATGTTGATTATTATTTCTTCACAATATACACCCACAGGAGTATTTTGGCAACAAGGGCCTTTATTATGGATACATTTGCCCGTCTCTCCTAAAAGTATAATTGAATCTTATACCTCCATGGTGGCTAAACTTATTCTTCAAGGACTTAAGACTTCTACTAAAATATTTGGCATTCACCCTGCTACTATTATTACTCCCTATTCATCATCACAGATTGAATACTTATGCTTCAATGATAATGATTGGGCTATAGCTAAATGCTCTACTTCTGCAAATTTTGATAATCATCTTCCTAAGTCCCCTATATTATCTTTTTGTATTAATCATCCTATTATATTTCCACAGGTAATAAAAAATCAACCTATTCCTAAGGCATTTAATGTATTTACAGATGGGTCCTCAAATGGTACTGCTACAGTAGTCACTAAAAAAGAAAATATGACTTACATAACTGCACACAAATCAGCTCAACTAGTGGAATTGGAAGCTGTGGTAAGAGCTCTGGAAAATTTTAGGGACCAGCCCGTAAACATTTTTTCAGATAGCCACTATATTGTACAAGCCGTCCCAAAATTAGAGTTAGCAGGACCAATAGCACCTCATACTCCAGCCTTTAAATTGTTTTATCAAATACAAAAACTTTTGTGGGCAAGAAAAGAACCTCTATTCGTAGGCCATATTAGAGCACATACTAATTTGCCTGGTCCCCTCCATGAAGGTAATCAAAAGGCTGATGAACTTACAAAAACAGTATTTATACTTTCAGCGCTACAACAAGCTACTTTATTTCATTCCCAGTTTCATGTCAACAGCACCACCTTGCAACGTAGGTTTAAAATCACAAAGGAGCAAGCCAGAACAATTGTAAAAGATTGTAAATCTTGTATGACACATTTGCCCAATCCTCATTTCGGAGTTAACCCTAGAGGATTAATGCCCAATCATTTGTGGCAGATGGATGTTACTCATGAGCCAAGTTTTGGAAAATTGCGATTTATTCATGTGACCATAGATACATGCTCAGGCATGATTTTTGCTTCCTTACATTCTGGAGAAAAAGTTAAAGATGTTACATCTCATTGTTTGCAAGCTTTTGCTGCATTGGGCATCCCCAAAATGCTTAAAACAGATAATGGCCCCGCATATACGTCCTCATCTTTCAAACAGTTTTGCGCAAAATTCAATATATCCCATAAAACAGGCATCCCATACAATCCTCAGGGTCAGGGCATTATTGAAAGAGCAAACCGAACACTGAAAATTATGTTATTAAAACAAAAAGAAGGAAATTGGAAAAGTCCTAAGGACAGATTGGCAGTTGCCCTGTTTACCTTAAATTTTTTAACTTTAGACTCTAATGGTTATTCTGCTGGAGACAGACATTGGAATCCACACCAACAACATAAACCTTTGGTTTACTGGAAGGATGTTCTTTCAGGTACATGGAAGGGTCCAGATCCAGTATTAATTTGGGGAAGAGGATCTGTTTGTGTTTTTCCAAAAGACGACGAATCCTCTCCAATATGGATACCATCTAGATTAATAAAACAGGTACCACATCAAAATGATCAAGATGAAGTTATTGAAGAATCAAGATTAATAAAAAAGGTACAAAATCAAGAGGACCAAGATGAAGGTATAGAATGATTCCCTCAAAAGAGTCCTTCAAAATATTTCACAACTTAAGTGTCATTCCTCCCGGCCGGGACGAGGAGATCTCTCTTTAGTGTGCACACAATTGTATTTTTTTTTTTTCTTTTTATTTTATACATGTCTTTATGTCTGTACATTTGTCTACATTTCATGTTAATGTGACGTCACAAATATATGTTTGTATGTTTGTTCGTCTGTCCAGTGTGACGTCACAAAGAACAAAGCGCTTATGAAAAAGAAAAAAAATATATATATATATATGGATCCAAATAACTTTAATTCATTTTAGGTTAAGAGTATTCAATTTAGGTAAATAATTTTATAAATGAAGGTACTTTCAATTTTGATTTATAGGTGTCCCTGGGACTTCTCTTTAGCAAACAATATGACTAGTGCTATATAACCTGATATTTTGGTGTTTTGACTTAAGATTGTTTATTTGTTATTAACTTCATTTGTTTAATAGCTCATTAATTTCAATTATCTCAACAGGTAAAAGATTGCTCTGTATACAGAGACTCAAGGGTTCCAGCTAACAAATTATTTCTCTCAAGTGCCTTTACCTTTTCTTTAATCTATCTTTAATGCAGTAATTACCCTCAGTCTTTCTTTGTTTTGTTCTAAATATGACATTTTTCCAACTTATGTTTGTAGAAGCTCAACCAGCGATGTATGTGAACAAAAATCAACTTTAATTTTCTAATCTAATTATTCTATTTTGTAGTTTGACAACTCGCCTCTTGACTCAGTGCTGCAATAGCACTGCCTTTCCTTTAATAATTGATGCTTGAGTTTCTAGGTAGCGGGCCCTGAAGATTTGCCGGTGGCATTGTCTAAACATAAAAAAGACGTCTGCTGCTACAGCTGCAGGGATCGCGGCCGCCGCAAGCATCCCTGCTGCTCAAACATCAAACAACCTCACCAACAGTGTGGCCTCTGCTCTACATGCATGGGGCCTCCTACATCAACATGTTATAACAAATGGACATTTTGATCTTTCATTGTTTGGGACTTTACGGGACAATGCCTTGCGGGTATTTGTCTAGAGAATTCAGTGTGTTACTTGATGGAACTTAGGGCAGCTGATTTGTTTAAACAATTTGATATGCTATGCAATTTGGCTCATCACCAAAAGGGCTTGTCGCCTTAAAGCCGCAACATCTCCTCACAATTGGACGGCTGTTAGTCATCATATATAGTCGATCCTAAAGGGCTCCATTGGATGGCTGGTTAGCCAATGACGGGTAAGATCCCCAGAGGGGGACAACCTAAGACAGGCACAGTCGCACGGGACAGTCTCATGTGGCCGACATATCAACCTAAGACAGGAGTCAAGGGCACAGCCTTGATTATCCGATGACGGTAAGAATGTTGG
The DNA here is from genome assembly GCA_025594165.1 of Tamias sibiricus. Taxonomy (NCBI): domain Eukaryota; kingdom Metazoa; phylum Chordata; class Mammalia; order Rodentia; family Sciuridae; genus Tamias; species Tamias sibiricus. The sequence continues at coordinate 37,333 of JAKELJ010000246.1, read as the reverse complement.
TTGCACATAGACGTCCTAGAGCATTACCTCTTTTAAAACAAAAAGGGGGAAATGCAGGAGCCCTGTTTGGGGATTGGCTTGAATTGCAGTTGACTATGAGCCGTGGAGATTTGGCCATTGTCGCCACCCGTAGTCTCACGGGATTTGTTGCGGGATCTCGAGTGACTTGGCCGAAATTGCTGATCGGGTCAGCGCCATTTTAGTGGGTGTTTTGGCCGTGATTTAGTGTTAGAACCCGAGAGAAAAGTTAGCAAATAAAAAGCAGTTTGTCCTCCAGTTTGCTTCTGAAGTCTTCCCCGCTGCTGCCGTGCTCCGACGCTTCAGGCGGCAACACTAACTAAGCTGGGTAGGAATCATAAACTAGTAGTGAAGAGGAATCAAAAGGTGATTCCTGGGAGCACATTATATTAATTATAATATAATATAATGATAATGTATTTATAATGTATGTATACAATTTATTAAGCCTAAAAATACCATACAACTCTAGTTTGGAGAACACCAACTGAAATAATGCTCTTTTAGAGCTTTCACTTCGAAGGCTTGTATATCTTGAAAGATATGAAACACAATTTAGCTCCACCATAATACATTAATGTTTATTATCATTAATCAAGTTAGCTCTTAAGAAATAACATTATAATATTTCAAAATAATAGTTGTTCAACTATAGCTATGTAAATTTTTAATTTACTTTAGAATTATCTTCCTCAAAAAAAAAAAAAAAAAAAAAAACAACCGAAAACTTAATAAACAATGTTTGACCTTAGGAAAAAAACCTTAAATAGCTTTTCCTGATGTGTTCAGTATATAGTTATTTAACCAACTTTTACAGAAGCTTTATATAACCCCTTTTTTACTCATAATTTCAAATAATTCTTGTAATAATTTGAATTTAGGCAAACCTTTTATCTCAATAAAAATATTGTTTTCAGTACTCCCAATGGAAACAGCTGAACCTTTGAGCCTCTGCGCATACACCCCCCCCCCCCCCCCCCCCCCCCTGAACCCCCAATCCCCCCCCCCCCCCCTTTTACCCCCCACCCCCCCCCCAACACCTTTATATAAAATCACACATCTGTTAACCACTTCATGAGAACACAATGTTTGAAGCTTATAAGTATTATACCTGTATGGAACTTCAACCTTTTTGCTCATTGATGACAAAACAACTTAAAACCTCTTTTTGAATTTACAAATTTATGAAAACAATCAATGATGTTCCCATGAGAATTCAGGAGTATTATGATGGTATTATTTATGGCAGTTAGCATTTTAACCTTGATAATTAATAAAGATGTCTAACAAAGTTACTCTCACAAAATTTTACCTTTTTACTTACATTTACACCAGAGAAGACACACAATGTAAAGGGCAGAAAAACCACAGAAAACACAAAACACAGGGATATAAGACAACACTTTACTAGTTTTTGACTACTCCAGAGAGACTTGTGAGTTAAGTTTGTATTTTAAAGGCACCTTTATTTTACCCAATTTAAATTGAACCTTTAAATCACGTAAATTAAGAGTATTAGATCCATTTTTTAAATTTTCATGATGTGTTCTCATTTTCTGTTTGCCACATGACATCTGGACATTATACAGCATTTAGACATAAACACAGAACATAACTATTGCACACATAACACAATATCAAAAGGCCTTGTAGCTTTTTTGAACTCCATTGTATGATTACAATTTCAATGCAAGTCCTGGCTGAGGTCTGGAAGAGGGTGGGGAACTGCAATTGTGAGGCAGACCCTAAGGCACTTTTTTATCTAATCTCTTATAGACCAATCTTTTTGTTAAACGTGCCATATGACGCTCTGTTACTTCTTTAGTGTGTCTCCTTGCCCCAGCTGCGAGCCTGCGGGGACTGTGGGGCCGCGCTGGGCGCTAGGCAGGGGGGGTGCGGGGCCTCACTGGGGGTTGTGAGCCAGGCGGGTGCTCCCGGGAAAGTTGGTTACCCTACGTGGCGCTGCTCACATGGCGCTGGGGGGGGAGGGCCTTGCTTGATTGCGCGTCTTTGCTGTAGGTCTCGGGCTCCGCCCACCTCGCGGTTCCGACCTTTCGTTGGCTGCTCTGAGTTTATTGTGTCTGGCGGAGTCTCCCGTGGCTGGGTCGGTGACGAGAGGGCTTGGGCGTGACATTCATTGTTGAAAAAAGCACCCTACCACTTTAAATACAAGGGACCAGGTGAGAACAGCTTTGGTTTACCAGTTACCAGGAAAGGCCATTATGGATGGGAAAGTTCCTGGGGGGGGGGGTGTGGTTAGTGGCAAACTGTTGCTTGCCGAAGAAAGCAGCTGCGGTGATGGCCATGCGCTCGGGGCCAAACAAGTGAATGGGGGTCCCCACGTGTGGGAAGGAGGGCAAGATGGCGGATGGCCCTTATCTTTTAAAAACTTCTGAGGCGTCTCAAGGGGAGGGGCCATGGGCCCTGGAGGGAGAGGACTGATCGCATCTAGTGTACGTTTTGCCCCTTTTTTATTAGGGGGATACTTCTACCTTGTGAGCCCATTTGGCAACCGCTTGGCCCGACTTGCTGGGAGATTTTGTGTTGCAAATTTCCTCAGGCCACGGTGTTGGGTGCCAATTGTTTGTATTGGGGTTTTTAAAGTTGCGGGGTTTTTAACTCCCCCTGACCTGGGTGAGCACTCCTGCTGGCCGGCAGAGAAGGCTGGGGACGGCATGCCCCTAGCAGTGGAGGCGAGATCAAGAGAGGTAAGAGTCAACTGGTGGCCACAACCAGCCTTCAGGCAACGGAAGACACTCAGATCTATCAGGGAGTCTAGTCAAAGCACAAGCTTGTTTATTGAGGGAATTTGGATGGCCTTTTATAGAAGGACATGGGCCAATCAGCAGAAAGATCATAGGGGCACATAGAGAGCATGAGCAAATCACATTGGCGAGCTATTAGCCTATCTTAGTGGCAGTCTGACCTCTGTCATAGCATAAGGGGAACACCCCTTGGCTAGGGCCAAGTTCTCATGTCAGGAAGTGGGAGACAGCTAGAGAGTTTTCTATCATACTGGCGTGTGTGTTTGTTAATGCCCCCAACAATTTGCCATTCTATAGATGCTGTCACTGTCCACTCATTGCCTACTGATGTTGGTAATCACCAACGTGTGGCCACAATAATAAATTCTGCTTCACTCTGAGTGATGTGACCTTAGTGCATTGTAACTTTTACTTTGCGTATGGGTAAATATTTTATTTGGTATATAAATGATGCTGATTGGATTAATACAAACAGTTGGCACATGTGGTTACTGCAGCATGGATGGTACCATATTTTGAATGCCTAATTAATGGAAGTTTTCCTATAACAAACTCTTCAATAAATCAGTTTTTGTAAGCTTCTCTTTAGCAAGTCCATGTTGTAGAGTCTGTTTAGTAAACAGGTTAATCATTATGGATTTGGAATCAGAATTAAAATCATATGAAATCACCTCTGTTTTTACTATTTTTATACCACTGAGTGTCTTTGGAAGAAAAAGCAAACTAAGCCTCTATAAGCTCATTTTTATGAACCTGTAAAATGGGGGCTCATAATATCTAGTTCAGAGAATTGTCAAGCTTACAGAAAATGATGTGATGTTTTCACAGTACATATGACACACTATAAAGGTTCAACCATAATATAAAACTCTTGGTAAAATAGTTATTTTTATGCTACAATTGGTACACATTGCTCGTGAAAGAAAAGAGAAACTGGGACATTACCATAGGAATGACATTAAATCAGTCCTACTTAAATATTTCTATTGAAAATGAAAACGGTTGCAGAGTGGATGTGAAAGAGCAGTGTCCTTATTCCCCTGGTGCTGCAATGCTCTGCTTTCACACTGTGATGGGCTGAGTCCAATCTGCTGCTTGGTACTGACCCCTGAATACTGATTCTCCCCAAGGACAACCAAATGCTGTATCAATGACAAACACCCTACCTGAGGATCATGAGGCCAGACCCAGTGTGACTTCTCATGCCCACATCTTAGAAAGGTCTTCCTCCCATTGAGATTAAATTTAATTTTTTTGAGAAATAGAAATCTGCTCTACTCCAGCTTTTTCAATATAAAGAATGTGAAGCAAAGCAAAGCATAGTGTACAGAGTCGTGTAAAATGGGGAGGGTTCTCATGAGGGGCACACATCATGGTACAGTTCTATGATCAAAGTCATTGGTGCTATCAGATTCTTGATGAATTTACATAACTTAATTGCTGCCCTGTTTCTGGGACTGGTCCCATTTCCTCCTGTAAAGCCCAATTCTGCTTTATCTATGTAAAAACACAACCTGCATTCATTCTTACATCAGTTCCAATCCACTGTTATTTACTCTTTATAGTAATTTTAAATATTTGTTATTCTGCAGGATTTTTCAAGCTTTAGAAATATTATAAGAATGTTAAGAGGAATTCCTATATGGACTTTCCTAATTGATCTAACCAATCCTGTTGAGCAAAACAGCTTTTAAAGATTTTAACACATCATTAATGAGGGAGGACAGGTCTCTACATTTTATAATATGTCGAAAGATTAATCTATACATGTGAAATATTGAAGTGTATCTGCAAATGAATGCAAAACATTTCTTGGTATGTGGTGGTGGGAAGAGCGACCACTGAAACTGCCTGGACAAACTTTATTTACTGCCTCTCCATGAGAGTTACTTGGAGGTTTTCTAGGAGGGAGTCACAGACTTTTCACAGTTTGCCACATACTTTATCACTGCCTCTTTCCCTAATTCAACTTTTCTGAACAGTTTGAGAAGAATATTTGTGTCTCATACACTGTACACTTAATGCCTTTTACTCTGCTGTGAATTGTCCAGGACAACACATTCTCTCTCAAAACCATGGAAAATTCCTAAATTCAGGAAATTAACATTGATACAATACTTTCCTTCAATCTATAGCCCAGTTTTGTTAGTTGTCCTGTTTTCATCCTCCATGCTTGATTCAAGTCATAGGGCCACACAGTTCATACACTTATCACAATCTCTTTCATATCCTTTATAAGTTTTAGAAAAATTTTCAAGTTTGCCTACTTCTGAAGTTTAGAGACAAAGACTGTGACATTCCTATTTGTGTGTGTGTGTGTGTGTGTGTGTGTGTGTGTGTGTGTCCTTGAGCACACATGCATGGGCTGCCTCATTGGTGATTATATCTTCAGCTATTATGTCAAAAGGCAACTTTTTCAAAGCACATTGTCACCTCAAAAGTAACACTGGGAAGAAATAGCAAGAAGAAATTAAATCCCAAACTTGTGTCACCAGGCCTACAATAAAGAAATAGCTGTTAACATGTCTGCCATGCTTCCAAATTAAGTCAGTATGAGAAACTTGGGATGCCAGGAGGGGTCATATCCATGGGGTCTTAGGTGGAAGCCTGGGCGGTTGGTGGTGCAGTTGCTTTGGTGCCAGGATGGAGGTCAGTGAATGGTCCCTGACTGGCACCACCACCCATGAGGGCATTCTGGGATAGAGAGGCTTTCCTTTGTCCATGCCCATGAAGGCTCCCAGATGCAGGCTGAGGGATGGGTTGGGGGGACAAGGGAATGGGACAGATTTGGGTTGGGTTGGGAGACCTCAGGGGTTGGGGGGTCCAGGGAACGACTGCTCCCTTTGCTGGCTGCCTGTTGCTGCCTTGATGGCCATGGACTTTGGGGTGTGGGCAGGAGCTGTCAGTGGAAGCAGGAGAAGATGGACAAATCACTGCCATGGAAGGGGGAGAGTGGTGTCCATGGCCATGTCCTCAGGCAGCACAGTGGGATTCCAGATAAGGGGAGCCATGAGTTGGCTATGGGGGTTGGAAGGGACACTCCTAGTGGAGTTCTGGCCCTGGCTATTAGGGTTGTATGTGGGAGGGACTAGAGCAGGTCTTGGGAAGGAATGAAGGAGGAGGAGGAAGTGGGTCATGGAGCAGGAGAAGCAGCCAAAGCAGAAGAATTAGGAGGAGAAAGAGGAGGAGGAGGAAAAGAAGAAGGAGGAAGAAAAGGAGGAGGAGGGAAGAGGAGGAGGAGGAAGTGGAGGAGGAGGAGGAAAAGAAGAAGGAGGAGGAGAAAAAGGAGAAGGAGGAAGAGGAAAAGAAGAAGGGATGAGGAGGAAAAGAAGGAGGAAAAGGAGGATGAGGAAGAGGAGAAAAACAAGAAGAAGGGGAGAAGGAGGAAAAGAAGGAGGAGGAGGAAAAGAAGGAGGTGAGGAAGAGGAGGAAAAGAAGAAAGGGAGAAGGAGGAAAAGAAGGAGGGGAGGAAGAGGAGGAAAAGAAGAAAGGGAAGAAGGAGGAAAAGAAGGAGGGGAGGAAGAGGAGGAAAAGAAGAAAGGGAGAAGGAGGAAAAGAAGGAGGGGAGGAAGAGGAGGAAAAGAAGGAGGAGGAGGAGGAAAAGAAGGAGGAGGAGGAAAAAAGAGGAGGAGGAGGAAAACAAGAAGGAGGATAGAGGAAAAGAAGAAGGAGGATGAGGAGGACTAGAAGGAGGAGGAGGAATAGAAGGAGGAGGAGGAATAAAATGAGGAGGAGGAGGAGGAAGAGGGGAATCAACCACATGGGGGGATGGGGATTCCAATGTACAATATGTAGGCTTGGAGTGGGAAAGGGACCTGGATATGAGGGGTGGGGTAAGGTGGGAATTGGGAGGTGTCTACAGGTCTTGCCAGGTGGGTGGGTTGGTGAAACACATTAGGGGTAACTCCCCGACACCAGGATTGGGCCTGAAAGGGAAAGAAAGAGGGTTAGTGGGAGGAGGCAGAGGAATTGAAGATAGGATATCCCCCTCACCTTTATTTGGTGAGGGGGAAAAGGTAAAAAGGGGGACAGAAGGGAAGCATAGGTTCAGATTTCAGGGGCCAGCAGGCTGGATCTCCAACTGGTTGCTGGCAAGGATAGTTGGGGTCTGGGAGGGGTCAGTGTAGGTGGGGTGAGTGAGCCTGCATTCAGGCAGGGTCTGAAGGTGGGAACAAAGAATGGAGAGAGACTCTGAGTGGTGGTGCAGTCCTTCCAGAGCCTCTCTTTCTGCCCTCTGAGACCTCCTGCATCATGCACCAAGTTCTTCCTCTTTGCCCTCTGAACCTCCCTCATCCGGGTGCCTGAGTCTTTCTCTGGCGACAAATCGTGGCCGCTTAGCAGGTTGGAGGCAGCCCATCTCCATGCCAGGGCATCAACATGATGGCAGGGCCACTGCCATGGGCTGCTTTCTTTTCTTGGGCCTCCAGGCAGCCGTAGTTTGTTTAGTGAAGGGCAGCTCTGGGAGAAAAGCCAGGAAGGCTTTTGGCCCTGACCTCCCTTGCTGGATGACTGGGAGCCTGCAGAGATGGGCGCGATGGTATGCAGCTAGGCTCTCTCCTTTGTCCACTTGTCCTGCACTGAGGAGCAGCTGGGGTCTGGCTCCAGCAGCACTGCTACCTGGAGGCTCCAGCCTAAGCAGGCGAGCGTCCTTGAGCAGGGCAGTGGGAGCCGTGTGGTGTGGCAAGGGCTCCCTTACAAGACAAGTTCTTGGGAGACACCTGGGACCTCTCTGGAAAGCTGTTTCCCCTCCAGGGGCCCAGGACTGGGCTCCAGGGCACTGAGGTCTCCTTGAGTGTGTGTCCAGAGGATTGGTGCTGGTGTTGCTTCCCCTTGGCTCAGGGCACCCCTTTGCAGATGACCTCTTGCTTCTGTTTGCCCTTGTGTGAAGCTCTTCCTGCTCCTGCTCCTTCTCTTCCTCCTCCTCCTTTTCTCCCTCCTCCTCCTCCTCCTGTGCCTCCTCTTCTTCCTCCTCCTCCTCCTCCTGGTGGAACCTTGCTTTCCTTCACGCTGTTCTGGGGCCCTGAGCTCCTGCTTCCTCTGAATCACAGACAGGGAAAGCGAGCAGGTAGTCATGGGTCCCCTCAGCCTGGTGGAGTCTGGCTGAGGAAGCAAAGGGCAGGACGGAGTGGCCCGCACCGAGGAGGAGGGATCCTGATGGTCCTTGAGGGTCCAAAACATCCGCGAGTTACCTGGATGGACAATAGAGGTTTTTTTGTGTGTGGAAGGACCTCCCCCCCACCCGCCACCCCCCCACCATCACCCCGCCTAGGACAATCCGAGCATAGTCAGGATCTACCAGAGATGAAGAGGACGCTCGCCTGCAGGCACGAGGGCCTCTAGTCGCCGCCACGCAGCATTAAGGCCCCTGAGGTCTGCAGGATCTTGGTGTGACATGCCTGCAGGCCGGGGCTGATGGGAGTGAGGCTGGTGCCGCACAGGGTGCATCCCTTTGTAGGATGGTTGCGAGCTATCGCGCGCGGTCAAGGCTGATGGGAGTCATCTGATGGCCCAAGAGGGCCCTGTTGTGCTCGCGACCTATCGGCCGCATTTGCTGAGAATCACATGCTCCATTTGAAGGGTCCGCTGTTGCGTGCTTCCTCACTAGTATGACACTAGTCCATGCTAGTTCAGGGGATGAGCAGAGGATTTTGGTCGACATCACCCAGCTTGCTTCACGAGACCAAAAGACTAAACTGGAACGTTTAGTCCTTGTGGACGTGTGCCTGGTACGGCGTGATGGAGAAAAGGTACTCGGGCCGCATGTACGGTTGGGTCAACGGAACTGTGCCTCCATGGGGGTAAAGAGACCCCCACCCCCACTGTCCCCTCCTGGGCCTTGAGCTCAGCGCTCCTCCTCGTGACTCCTGGCGCTGCCTTTGTTCTCCCACATCCTACCCTACTCGAAGTAACTTATGCTCACCGCTTTCAGAGGGGTCATTCTGCATGTTTGGCTGCTGATCCTTTTGGTTACTTAGGCAATCATTTTACTTGGTATCCTAAAGGTATATCTATAGGAACTCTACTTGGACATGACTGTAGCCCATCGCAGAGTCAAAACCTACCATTCAAACTTTGCCCCAAATAGCTCTAGTCAATTTTTCTCCATAGTTTCCCACCATTACTAACAATTGTAGAAAAACCATGTTACAATGAGTCCCTAGAAAACTGTCCGCTCGTAGGATTTCTTGATGTCCATTAAGTGGTGCCTGACTCTGATTATTACGTTCACGGTAAAATATTGTACATTTTGTTTTGGGAGGAACTTCCCTTTTCATCCTAACCAAAGCACGATACATATCCTGCTCTCTAAACCACACTGACGCGTGTGCAGCATTCTTCGCTGTTGCCTAGTATCACTATTTTTCCAGAGATCTCAGTCCATGTATTGGCTTGACTGCATTGCCACAACGCATTTCATGTCTTCAGAGCAGCCTAGCATCCCCGACCGCGCCCTGTTTACGTCCCCCTCGTTGCTGGGCCAGTTGGTGATAGATAGATACGTTAGGGACAAAGGACATGTTTGAAGGGATGGCCTGCCTCACTCCATGGCAGCACAGTGGCAGAGTAAGTAAGGAGCCAAATGTGCAAAATATTATCTCCAAGTGAGCTGTGTGCTAGTGGCCCTCCATCTTCCAGCCAATGCCCCACATTGCCACAGTTAGCAACCCAGGGACAGTGGTCCTTTCTAACTATTAATCCACCCAAGAGGTATTTAATTTATTGATTGCGTCATGTGCTCATCAAATACGCATTACATCATCTCCACCTCCTTTCTGAACATTCCTCCATTTAGTTCAAGTGAGCTTTTTTGAGGTACACATCTTAATCTCTCGAAACTCATCACTAATACCGTGCCTGGGTTCCCGAGAAAAGCAAATTAACTAAACAGATATAATTATGTTAAGAGATCTTAAGATCGTTATGTCCATCTCACCATGCATACTACCACTCAGTGGCCACCCTCATGCAGAGTGCTCATAGATCATAAGCAGTTTCCATCATTGCCCCAATCGACTTCATAATGTCAAAAAGTCTCTTAACTGTGTGTACAAAGGCCAAACTCTTGTTTGTATGGTTGTGAGTTACTATCAAAATCAAATATGTCAGAACTATATATGTATAATCTCCTATATACAGATGGCCACAGCAGTACAACTGAGTTCCCATTCCAACAAGGTTGAAGAAACATGAGCACATAGAAGAAGAGATAGGGAACCAAAATAAATGCACTATAACCCAGCTGTGGCCAACAAGTATTTTTGATATCTCTATGTTGTCCAGCTATGGGGCACAGGTTATTGTATCCTAATGGTGCTGTTCCAAATCACTTGGGTAGCCTCGTTCCTCATGGCCTCTTCCCATAGCCTCACCCAATCCTATAAACCTAGTCAACATTACCTTGCGCACATGAGTCCACAGTACTGGCATCTGGCTTATTTCCCCGGTGGTCCTCTATTGGCTGCTTCAGCGTTACCCTATCTCACAGGGCATTCCCACCATTACCTCTGTCTGCAGGGCCTCCTACTTTACAGGGATTCTGACCTTGAATATTCGTTTGAAGCTGCCATGGTCCTTTATTTTAAATCTTGTAGTAAGCATCCTTATGACCCTCCTTACACTTGTCACTGCCATCCTTGGCATTCCTGGATGAACCAGCACCCTGTGGTTTGAAGCCAAGGTTCTTGCCACCATCAAGCAGTTAGCCAAGGATGTCCTGGGGTGGACCAGGGCTGTGGAAGCCTTTGCAGTGCCTGATTAGGACTGAGCATGGCAAAACCACTTTCTAGACCCCTGTTTGCCAACAGGGTGTCTCACCATGAGTTCTCTTATCAAAGAAAGTTTCTACTGATTTATTATACTTGGAGCCTGTATGTTGGCTTATAGTGTGGTTCCATCTTTTTGTTTTTTCTTGCCTCGTATTATGTATAATTCATGAGATGTACCCTCAAAGCCATTAATCTCACATCTTGTTCTCTGGGGTGTTTTTTAATAAAACAAAAAAAAACTTGCGGCACTTATCCTTAGGTTCTTTGCTAATTCCTTGCAGATAACGCAAAATCAAAAAAAGTATTTTCCTGTTAGCACCCAGTTTTTACTGCTACCTTTTTCTGGCCATACTACAAGTTTATCCCTCTGTTACCTCGCTGGCTCATTTTCATAGTAGTTTGGTACAAAAGCTGCTATAGTACTTGTGTCTATCTACCAACTGTGCCTGAATAGCCATTTGGTTTTCACTATGGAATATTAGGACATCCTCCTCTAAAATCTCAGACTACACAGTGTCGATTGGACATATTGTGTAAAACTGTAAAATGACATGGTAATTTGCCAGAATGTGAACATGGGAATGGACCACTAATGGTCCCATTTACCAATAAGAGTCACTTGTTCCTCCTCGCAGCAACCTCATAGCGCACAGTCTTCAATATTCAACAGTATTCTTTAGCTTCGCTGGTCTGTCTGAGTCACACTCAAAGAATCACACCTAAAAACGCTGCCTTATGATGCATGAAAAGCTTTTCCAATATCGTCATTCTCTAAAATTTGAAAACTTCCTACCCCAAATGTCCAAAGGAGCTAGACACGTTTACTGAACCAGATGAATCAGATTAGTCTAGTTAAGGGAACTCATCATCTTGGTAAGCACATTTTTATTCCTATGTCTGTCTTTTTTTTTATGCCACTTGTGATCCACTAAAGAGCAGTGGACATACTGTTAGAGGAGGCAATGTTTATTTGTGCTCATGGTTTCACACAAGTTCAGGTCCAGAGATCAGCTGTGACTCAGAACTCCAAGGCCAAGTTGAAGCAAATAATTGTGGCAAAAGAGTGTGAGTGAGAAGGTAAGAACTTCGGGATATTGCCATCACAAGGTGAGAGGAGTGCTATATGGACTCCCCAGGCACATCAAATTATTACATCCCCACCATGCATTGCTGTCATTGACCTTACTTCTTTATGCCAAACCCTACCTGGCGTACAATCATTTGTCCGTTAATCCTATAATCAGTGCGATTTCAGCGCAATGATTGGTTTTATGTTTCATAATACACCTAATTCTTCTTCACCTTTGGAGTGTGTAAATAGAAAATATTAGTATTTCTTGAATTGTCTCAATCCGATGAGCTTCATGATGGATTATCTCATAATCTTAAATTGGCACATAGGGTAGGTTGTTTGTATTCAAATTAGGAATGCATCCTGGTGATGAGAAGAATCCATTGATGCCCTGAGAACAATGGAGTCAGCATGGTCTCTGCAACTTGTGAACTACTTATACACGAGATCCTATGGAGTAATGGGAAGGGGTTGGTTTTAAACTGTGACTTCTGCATTGATTTAAATTTATTTTGATTATCTAATTAGTTTTATGTGACAGTAGAATGCATTTATGATACATGATCATTACATAAATGTAGTTGTATAACTATCTAATTCTTCTGGTGTACGCACTGATGTAGTAATTACACTGGTTGGTGCCAAATTATAAATATACACATTGGGTCATATGGTTGGGTCTAATGTCTGATTCCATTCTATCTTATCCACTCCTAATCCCATCACCTGTCCTTTCCTCCTTCACCTCCCTCTTAATCACAGAGAGAGCAATCTCTTCTACTTCCTTAGCCACCCTTTCTCCCCCCCCCCCCCCTCAGTGTGGAATGAGCATTCACCAAATCAGAGAAATTCCATTCAGCCTCTGGCTGCTTTGGATGACTTCTATTTTGTCTAGACGCTAAGATATTCTTCCCGCTCTATCCTCTATCATTTCATTCTTTTTGATGCTGAGCTTGAGTAATGTTCCATTGATGATTATATATACCACATTTTCTTTATCTATATTTCCTCTTGTTGAAGGGTGACCCTAGGTTGCTCTTCCACACATTAAGCTATTGTGAGCTGAGCTTGCTATAAAAATTGATCGCCCGAGTTCTCGGGTAGTTATGACATCCTTGATTTTTATGTGCGCGTGGCTGTATCACTTGTTATGTATGCTGATTTTATTATGCCATTTTGTGTATAACTCGAGGAGTGATGGATAAACTGCTTTTCATTTTGCATGCTGATGTGTTTTGTGTTTTTGCTTTTCAATGTGATTCCTGATCACCTCCACTATCTTCAAACATTAAATGTAGAGTCCAACATTCCTTGTGATTTTATGTCCAAGAATAGACAGGAAAAGTGTCACATACTCTGACTTTGGCATGCATAGCTACACTGTGCCACTTGTGGACCACTAGGGGACATGTCTCTTCTAGGGGCTGTGCCTGCATGGTGCTATGGTAAGTCTGGTGTCTCTGCTGGCCTTTCTGCATCAGTTGTGACCACCACGTGGCCTGTGACCTCTGCTTGCGACCTGAACTTAATGCATAAGAAGAACTCATATTGCATTCGCTCCCTTGGGTACTCAGACTAAAATGGAAGAAGGCCAGGGCTAAGGATCAGTGGTGAGGTCCACAGCACCTGCAACAGAGGGCACAAGGCCCCATTCTCGTCTGGAAAGATGTAGGATAGTATAAGGAGTACAGGTCCGTGGTGTTTGATTGACTTGTCACAAATGGCTTCCCTATATTTCTTTCAGCTGTCAGGTATTAGCGATCCACATGCTTTGACTTACAGTGGTGCAACACACCTGTCACACAAGGATGGTAGCATGCTTGCTATCATCCCCTGTGGAACCTTGACACAGCTGAGATGTGAGCATCTGCCACTCACCCTGCTGTCCCTACTGTTCCAATGGACACCAATTTACCATTCACACCTTGGGACATCCACCCCCCCCCCCCCCCATCCCCCCCCCCCAAGACCATACTTGCAGAAAACCATGTCTCACCCCCAACTCTCAAAGGTGCTTCTATCCCAGCCTGATTCAGTCCCTGAGGTGTCTTGGTTGCTCTAGAAGACTACCTTGCCTGACCACTGCAACGTGTCACTGGTACCAGGAGGGTCATTCCTAGGCCACAAGTATCTCCTGGTCGGCTCACCCACAGTGGGACAGGGATCTTACTTGTATGCCCCCACTCCTTTACTGAGGAACAACTCCTCCCATTACACGACAGCAAATAGGGTGGACTGACATGAGCCCAGTAAGCGTCGTGCATGACGTGTCATGACAGTGTGCAACAAATGGGGCAAATTACCAGCAGGCTAGGCAAGTGAACTAAAGTGCAAGAGACACACCTGTGTTGTTCACATACGGACATGCACGATTGCCTGTTATGCTTATGTGGGCACATTCAGGCACACTCTTCCGTTGCTCCATGTACTTGCCCATCTTGTGCTCCAGGAATCTGGCCCCCCATAAACGCCTCGTTGCAGATGGCTTTTTAAATTTTATATATGTTTCTTTTTAGTTATACATGGACAGTAGAAGGCATTTGACACGTATTTTCATTCGCATACTCTTGGAAGTATAACTTCCCATATTTTTGGTGTGTTGTACATGATGTGGGATTTATCACTGGTTCTATGTGTTTCATTATATTGAACATACAAAAGTTATTGAACTGATTTTGTTATACTGTCTTTCCTTTCTTCATCCTTTCGCATTCCCCTGTTGTCTATCCGATATGACCGGTCTATTCTTCCCTCCCACTCCGTGTATTGTGCATTGGCATATCACATATCAGTAGAACACTCAACCTTTTTGTTTTTGGGGATTGGCAAATGTCATATTTTCATTTTTTTTTTGGGGGTTGAGTAATATTCCTTTGTGTGTGTGTGTGTATTTTATTTTATTACATTCATCTGTTGATCCATAGCTTAGTATTATGAATTGAGCTTCTATAAATATAGATGTGGCTAATCACTATGGTATGCTGATTTTATGTACTTTGGGTATATGCCAAGGCGGTGGGATAACTAGGTCAAATGGTTGCTTATCCAAGTTTTCTTAGGAATTTCTATCTGTCTTTCGAGTTCAGGGGGTGAGGCAGAAGGATTAGAAGTTTAAAGCCAGCCTCAGCAATTTTGCAAAGCCTCTTAAACAAAGTTGCGAGGACAGTGTCTCAATATTTTAAAAAAAAAAATACAAAAAGGGGGGATATGGCTCAGTGTTAACCACCCTGGGTTCAATACTGGTACTAAAACAAATAAACATATGTTTCATAAATCACTTTCTGAAAAAACAAATCTCACTCATTTGTTTTCACTGGTGTTTCAAGATTATGGCCAATACAAAAAAATGGTCAACCATTGGACAGGGCCAGAAACCCCCCGTAATTCAGCCTTCCAACATGCAGGAAATCTTGTCATTTGAAACTGTATGAGCTTAGGAGGGGGCTGGGGGTAGGAGACCCCACTATTCTATGTGAAATAAGCAAATGTAGGAAGGTCATGCTACATGACTCATTGAAGGTATGGAAATCAAAACCAGTGGCTTGTTCTAGAAAGCAGAAGTGCAGGGATGGTGGTTGCCAGGAGCTTGGGGTTTCATGTAAAACAGGAGCTGTTGCGCCACAGTGTTACACAGCTTTAGGGTGGCAAGATGAGTAAATTGTGGACATCTTACCTACAACCTGGTCCCTATCAGGGAGAAACACTCTGCTGATTGCTTTAATGTGCTGCGCTTATCAGTGTTCTCATTACACACAACACACACACACACACACACACACACACGAGTCGTATATTTTAATTAGCTTTAATCATTGTACAAGATACATGTAACATTCACATGGTAATTTTAATTACTTTTATATTTAAGCAGTTTTTATTAATACTCAATGGTATTAAGACAAAATAACAAAAATTAACCTTGCATTCAGGAAACTATGTTCAGTCAATACAAAAGGGAGAAACCACTCAGTATGAAGAGATATACAAATGACTTAATGTTCACAGCTCGGTTAGCTACAGGACAACTGGAAATGGGGAAAGTTGGTTTCTTTTTTACAATCGATAATTTTTCTTGGAAACTGGCAGATAATATACAGTGCTCTAAGCATGAATAATCATTCAAGACCAAGGACAAAGCAGTCTGAACACTTACAAATATTTGAAAAGAAGAGAATTCCATTGCTTCTAGTTAATAGACCTTTAGCCAAAAACAAGCATACTCCATTTCCTTGCTTTTAAGGACAAAATTTCCTAACTAAGGTATAACTTGGTGCCAGCATTAACCATGTAAATAATTTAAAGTTACAAAGCTACAGAGAACTGTAAACCTAGCCAATCTAGATTTAACAATGGCAACCACACTTCACATGCACTTCTCAGAATAAATCCCCTTGGCTTAGCAGTGAGAAGGTTGTTCGTATAGAACCTTCCCCCCATTGTCACAAATCCCCTTCTCTATGATCTGTCTGTCCCTGCTGCCCTCATTGTTCATTCCCCACACTGAGGTCAACCTTCTCCTACCCCCAAACTGTGCAGTTCAGGGAAGCTTACCTGGAAAATTGGTTTTGTTGAATTTCTCCAGTTCCTGCTCCCTCAAATGTTGAAATTGAACCTTTTAGAGGAGCATGCTTGAGGCCATGCATGTATAAAGCAGGGTTTTTTTTTTTTTTTTTTTTTTTTTTTTTTATTTTTGGTACCAGGGATTGAAACTCAGGGGGCACTCGACCCACTGGGCCACATCCCCAGCCTGTTTTGTTATTTTAATTAGAGACAGGGTCTCACTGAGTTACTAAAGTGGGCCTCCACCATTGCTGAGGCTGGATTTGAAACTTGCGATCCTCCTGCCTCAGCCTCCCAAAGTGCTTGGGATTACAGGCCGTGCATCACCGGCGCCCGGCTTAAAGCAGTTTTTTTTTTTTTTTTATTTTTTTAAAGGTATATAGCATTAGAGCTTCTCCCAGGAGGTGGAGAGGGGGTCATGGATGGTATCCTGGTATCCCAACGAAGTGAGGCAGGTCTTGCCTTTTTTTATTTTGTCTAGGCTTCCTTTGTTCTCCTGTCTCTTTCTCCTTATCTCTCTCCTTCATGCTTAAGTGACCAGGCCCAGAAAATGTTCCGATGGGATGGCCAAAAGGGTGGGAAACAAGTGGGAATGAAAGGGGGGACGGGCAGGATGGAGCACAGCCCAGGGACAACATTAATTAACAAACTGCATAGCTCCCTGTAGTGAGGGGCAAATCTGGGACAGGTTTACCTTAGCAACAGCGTTACCTTGCGCATATATTTGGGGTTATGGGCAGATTCATGATATAAGTGGAGGATAAGGGCTCTGATGAAATTAACATTTTGTAATTCCCTAAGGGGGACTGTCTCCCAACCTCTCCTGCGGACTCACTGAAAATTGGTTTCCCTTGATCCCCCCTGGATTTTTTATTTAACCTCTCTATACTGACAGCCTGTGTAATTCTGGGCTTCACCCAGCATACGTGGTTTTGAAAAGGGCACCTCTGAAATGTTGGAATAATTTATACAGGGTTGAAGGTCTTTTAGCCCCCCAATACCCGGGATGGACTTCTTTTGTTCAGCAAAAGAGGCCAGAGGGGCCTACCTCAATGAGGGAGACTAGGATTGGGGAAAAGTCAAAGGCCGGCTGATATATTCCCTCCCCCCACATTTAGAAGGCCCAGAATCATTACCAGGGGAGCAATGTCCACTGGTCGGTGCAGGAACTCGGATTATTGAGGATGTTGAGCTGGTCTTATAGAGGATATGGGCCAAATCAGCAGAAAGATCACAGGGACACATAAGGAGCATGGGCGGATGCCATTGGCGGAGCATTGGGGGGGGTGGCCTATCCTTTGGGGGTGGTTTCATTTTCTCATTCGTTTTCATCAGGGGAGATGCCACTAGGCTTCAGGCCCTAGTTCCAAATATCAGGAAATAGTGGGAGAAAGAAGAGAGAGAGCTTCTATCTACTGGCCCGGTGTTTTTACTGTTCCCAACATCTGAAAAAACACCCACAGCTTATGGAAAATGAATTGTGTTGTTGGATTTCATTTGAGCCTTCAACTGGGTCAAAAAATGTGTGCTCTTGATTTTATTTGGAGGTTTTGTCTTATTTGCTGGTTTTAAAAAAAAAAAATAGATGCTCTGGAATTTTAAATGGGGATAAGAACAACTCTTTCCCCCAAAACAGAGGGTTGAAAGGGTAAAGGAGGATGCATCGTTCGGGCCCCCAGTTCAGCTAGGCTTGCAGCCCTCTTCCTGGCTGGTTATCTTTACACAGGAACTAAATTGTTGCTTTCCTCAGCACCACTTCAGGGACTGCTCCTGCAAAGGCTGTCTAGTGATCCTGGTCAAAGTCCACCAGCACCAACCCTGCTTCTTGTTATAATAAAAAGCCCAAGCCCAAGTGCTCTAACCACTGGGAAAATTCTTCAGCCATCAAGGTGCAAGATGTGGCCGCATAGAGTAGAGGCTTACGATTTGGCATATATTTAACTGAATTATTACTGGCACAACATTCACAAGATTCTTGTAGTTATATAAGTTTTTGCACATGGGCCATAGCCCTGGATGTGTCAGCCAGTCTGCATTTTATAGGTCTGGGCAATACTCCATTCTCCTTCCCTTGGAGGCATGGTGGGAGTTCTGCTTCTTTCAGGGGGTCTCCAAGATACTGGCCCTTGGGGAGGTCGTTGCTTTGGTTTGTTGCCCCTGCTGCCACTAGCAGTGCTGTTTACTGAGACCTTGAGTTTTGCTGGATTTCTCACTGGGTTCTTTTCTTATGCCCACTTTCTGCCCTGTCTCCTCTTTCTCCCTCACACTTGGGGGGAAAGAGGCCCAGCTGCATTCACTTCGAGGGACCCAGCCACTGGGGACTATTCATCCCAAACTCTGGCAAGGACAATGGGGCTGAGGCAGATTCAGGCTGCCAGGGTCTTTGTGACTGCAGGAGAAACTGGTCGGGGTAATCTCCGGATGGGCTTCTTGTGATCCTTGAAACCAAAAAGCTGGGACTCAGACATGTTGCTTGAAGTCACCTTTAGACACTAAGTTGCTTCTGTTTGTTCCCCTTCAAAGTACTCCAAGTCACAGAAACAGAAAACCAATAGCCATTATCCTAGTGATTTCCTCCCTTTTAAATTCACTGATCAAGTGTCACTCTTCAAAAGTAAATGGTGTTTTCTAAAAACAAACACCATTACTAACCTTTCCAATAGAGCGGGCCCTGGCATTTATTCTCCTTGTTCCACTGCATCTAACTGCTTCTGAAAAAAAAAAAAAAAAAAACAGGTTTTCACGGGTAGTGTAGTGTGGGGTGTGGCTCAGTGGCAGAGCATGGTGCTTTGCATGTGTGAGGGCACTGAGGTTCCGAATTCCAGCAAATCCTGCCCCCTCAATGAAAACAGGGATGTATTCTGCATGCTTTGAATATAGAGCGCTTGCTGCTGTGCCTCTGAGGCTTATCTTCAAATGGAGTGTTTTTTTTCCTCTTCTCCCTCTCCCCAAATTAACAAATATGAAATCACACATCCCCTTACTATGGAGCACCCAGAAGTGTAGCCTTTTGAAATTGGCTTCTTTAATAACCTCTGTTCTCTGGTAAGAGCCATAATTTAATGGAGATAGCCTAGATTGTGGTTAGCTGAAAGCCATAAAATATGTTTCCAAATTTTCACCTGACAATTCTTGCATTTCTCTAAGAATTCCTTTATTATGCCCATGAACACTGTGTGGCCGCACCTTGTAAGTTCCAGGCTGTAAAGCACTTGTTCTTGTTTAAGCAAAATTTATTTAAACCAGTGTGAGGGTTTAGTGGCTGGTGTGGTTGGAGGTTGAGTGTGAGAGTTTGGAAGTTGCGGTTGGAGTTCGGTGAGGTTTGTTGGAGCCGGAGAGATGAGAGAAGTTAGAAGAGGAAGAAGGAATAAAAGAACATTTTCATATTCCTTCCTGCCTCCAAATTGTTCTCTCCGTGGCGTCGTTGCTCCAAGCGTAGCAATTCGCTTTACAGGCAGCATACAAGTGGTGTGGTGGCCCTATCGGGGAATGCGGTCAGCAGGTAATGAAATAAGAAATTTTAAAAAAATGGGGAGCTAAAAATAACAAAAGGTCGGATAATAAAAGCCATGGATTGAGTTTTTCAATATCGCTTCTGGATCTCAGTGGATAGTGAGGGAAGGTGATCAAAGAATGCCTTGCCTCTGAGTCAGCTAATTACCAGTAAGAAGAGTAGTGGTGTTAAAATCTCAAAAGTAAGAGCTACAAAAAAGCCATCAGAAATTTATTGAAATTAGCCGAAGAGTATGTATCTCCTTAGAGCTGAAACTCTAGGATACCGGTTGTAAAAGTTATGCGTCGTAAAAAGGAAGCCAAATAAACTATGAACACACAGCCTCCTCCATGCTGAGCAAGTTAGGAACAATGAGAGTAGTAGTGAAAAGGAATCAAAAAGTGATTTTGGGAGCACAGTCTCCAAATAAAAAAGAACAAAAGAAATTAAAAAGGGAGAAAGACCATCAAGTAGAGGAACCACTGTGCCTCTGCTCCCTCATGGGTGGGAATCAGTACGGAAACCGCGTATGAGGGGTATTTTGAACATATCTGTGCTTGAGAAGAGATTTAATGGCCTTTCCTGAGTGCTTAGGAAGCCCAGAATGCCTAAACCCCATGAACATTGGGACCTGCAGTATTGAAAATGAAAAATGGGCAAGCGGGTTACACAATCCCTTCGAATTCAAAAACAATAAAGGCATTTGGCGATGTCGCTGCCTGAAGCGGAAGTCGCTTGGAGCAGCGAACGCCACAGGAAAATTCGGAGGCAGGATGAAAATGAAAAAAGGTCTTTTATTCTTCTTCTCTCTCCAGCTCCAGCAATCACTCCAAATGCTCTAACTCCAACCACCACCTTCTTCTTCCCCACACACACTAACGAACCTCACCCAGTTATATACATATAGCTTTAACAAGGACACGTGCTTACAGCTCGAGCTTACAGGTGCGTCACGCAGTGTTCACGGGCATACAAAGATTCTTTGAATAATGTATTAATATCAGGTGGAAACTAGAACATCTTTTATGGCTCTCAGCTAACCGCAATCTTTAGCTATCTCCTTGATTATAGGCTCCTTCATTTCCCCCTTTTAGTTTTAAAAGAGGGGATGTTCTAGGACGTCCATGTGCAACCGACATTCTTACCCGTCATGGGAGTCTAGGCTGTCCTGACTCCTGGCTTAGGTTGACATGCCGGCCACATTAGACTGTCCCGTGCGACTGTGCCGTGTCTTAGGTTGTCCCCTTCTGGGGATCTTACCCGTCATAGGCTAACCAGCCATCCAATAGAGCCCTTCAGGATCGACTGTGTGTTGACTAACAGCCGTCCAATTTTTAGGAGATGCTGCGGCTTTAAGGCGGTAAGCCTACTGCTGACGAGCCAAGTTTCCATAGCGTATCAAGTTCTTTAAGCGAATCAGCTGCCCTTAGTTTCATCAAGTAACGCACTGAGTTCTCTTAGACAAATACCCGCAAGGCATTGTCCCGTAATGTCCCAAAATAATGGAAAATCAAAATGTCCATAAGTTATAACACATAGATTCAGGAGGCCCCATGCATGCAGAGCAGAGGCCACACTGCTGGTTAGGTTGTTGATGCTTGAGCAGCAGGGATGCTTGCAGCGACCGCGGTCCCTGCAGTTGTAGCAGCAGCCGTCTTTTTTATGTCTAGACATTTCCACCGGCAAATCTTCAGGGCCCGCTACCTAAAAACTCAAGCATCCATTATTAAGGGAAAGGCAGTGCTATTCCAGCACTGAGATCAAAAGGTGAGCTGTCAAACTAAAAAAAGAATTATTAGAGTAGAAAATAAAAGTTGATCTCTGCTCACACACATTGCTGCTTAAGCTCCCACAAACATAAGCTGGCAAAATATCACATTCAGAAATAATCAAAGAGAAACTGAGGGTGTTTACTGCATTAAAGATAAAGAAAAGCTAAAGGCATTTTGGAAAAATAATTTGTTAGCTGGAATCCTCGAGTCTCTATATACACAGCAATCCTATACCTGTTGAAATAATTCAAATTAATCAGCTATTAAACAAATGAAGTTAATAACAAATAAATGATCCTCTGTCGGAACACCAAAATATCAGGTTATACAACATTAAACATATTCACAGCTGAAGAGAAGTCCCGGAGACAACTATAAATCAAAATTGATTATCATTATAATTGATTATCTAATTAAAATATTCTGAACTTATATAAATATCTATTTATCTATCTATCTATTGATTATCAAATTAGAATATTCTAAGCTTAAATGAATTAACGTTATTTGTTATTTGGATCTATATCTATCTACCTTTTTTTTTTTTTTTTTTTTTTTTTTAAGCGCTTAATTATTTGTGACGTCACACTAGACAGACGCACATATAAACATATTTGTGACATCACATTAACATGAAATTTAGACAAATGCACAGACATAAAGACATATATAAAAGAGAAAAAAAAAATTACAATTGTGTATACACTGAAGAGAGATCTTCTTGTCCCGGCCGGGGAAGAATGAAATTTAAGTTGTAAATTTAATGGAGGACTCTTTTAAGGGAATCACTCCATACCTTCATTTTGGTCCTCTTGATTTTGTACTTGTTTATTCAATCTAGACTCCTCAATAACTTCGTCTTGATCCTTTTGACTTTGTACCTGCTTTATCAATCTAGATGGTATCCATATTGGAGAGGATTCGTGCTTTGGAAAAACACAAACAGATCCTCTCCCCCAAATTAATACTGGGTCTGGACCCTTCCATGTACCTGAGAGAACATCCTTCCAGTAAACCAAAGGTTTATGTTGTTGGTGTGGGGTTCCAGTGTCTATCTCCAGCCGAATGTCCATTAGAATCTAAAGTTAAGAAATTTAGGGTAAACAGGGCAACTGCCAATCTGTCCTTAGGATTTTTCCAGTTTCCATCTTTTTGCTTTAGTAACATATTTTTAAGTGTCCGATTTGCTCTTTCAATTATTCCTTGTCCCTGAGGATTATAAGCGATACCTGTTTTGTGGATAATATTGAACTTTGTACAAAATTGTTTGAAGGATGTGGATGTATATGCAGGGCCATTATCTGTTTTAAGCATTTTGGGGATGCCCAATGCAGCAAAAGCTTGCAGACAATGAGATATAGTATCTTTAACTTTTTCTCCGGAATGTAAAGAAGCAAAAATCATGCCTGAGCATGTATCTATGGTGACATGAATAAATCGTAATTTTCCAAAACTTGGCTCATGTGTGACATCCATCTGCCACAAATGATTGGGCATCAAACCTCGTGGGTTAACCCCATAATGTGGATTGGGCAAAAGTGTTACACAAGATGGACATTCTTTTACAATTCTACGAGCTTGTTCTTTTGTGATTTTAAATTTTTGTCTTAAGGTAGTGCTGTTAACGTGGAACTGGGAATGAAATAAAGTAGCTTGTTGTACTGTAGTAAATATAAATATTGTTTTAGTGAGGGCGTCAGCTTTTTGATTACCTTCATGGAGAGGACCAGGCAGATTAGTGTGAGCTCTTATGTGACCTATAAATAAAGGTTCTTTTCGTTGCCATAGGAGATTTTGGATTTGAGAAAACAATTTAAAAGCTGGAGTATGTGGTGCTATTGGACCTGCTAGCTCCAATTTTGGGACAGCATGTACAATATAATGGCTGTCTGAAAAAATATTCATAGGCTGTTCTTTAAAATTTTCCAGAGCTATTATTATAGCTTCGAGTTCCACTAATTGAGCTGATTTTTGATTAGTGATATGAATCATTTTTTCATTTTGAGTGACTACTGCAGCAGTACCGTTAGAGGATCCATCTGTAAATACATTAAATGCTTTAGGAATGGGTTGATTTTTTATTACCTGTGGGAATATGATAGGATGATTGATACAAAAGGACAGTATAGGAGATTTAGGAATATGATTGTCAAAATTTGCAGAAGTAGAGCATCTAGCTATAGCCCAATCATTATCATTGAAGCACAAATATTCAACCTGTGACGATGAATAAGGAGTAATAATAGTAGCGGGATGAATTCCAAATATTTTAGTAGAGGTTTTAAGTCCTTGAAGAATAAGTTTAGCCACCATGGAGGTATAAGACTCAATTGTACTTTTAGGAGAGACAGGCAAATGTATCCATAATATAGGTCCCTGTTGCCAAAATACTCCTGTTGGAGTATATTGTGAAGGAATAATAATCAATATTAGTGGTTGTGCAAAATCAAATCTATCGCAATGGGATCTTTCAATGGCCTGTTCTACTAATTTTAGAGCTCTCCTGGCCTCAGGAGTTAATGTTCGAGGTGAGGATGGGTCAGGGTTCCCACGAAGGATGTCAAATAAGGGTTTTAATTGTCCAGTAGTGAGGCTTAGTGTAGGGCGAAGCCAATTAATGTCACCCAGTAATTTTTGGAAATCATTGAGGGTGGTCAAATGTTCTTTACTTATTAGAATTTTTTGGGGGTTTAACAAAAGTATCCATGATTTTAAAGCCTAAATATAGTATAGGTGATCTGCTTTGAACTTTTTCTTCTGCTATATATAATCCATATTTTTTTAGATTTTTTGTTATTTCACTAAATATATTAAATAAGATTTGTTGATTAGGGTGAGCTAATAAAACATCGTCCATGTAGTGTAGACACATAAGGTCTTGATATTTGTTTTTAATGGGCTGTATAGCTCTGTCCACATATAGTTGGCACAGTGTAGGGCTATTTGCCATTCCCTGCGGCAATACTTTCCATTGATATCTTTTATCAGGGCCATTATTATTAATAGAAGGAATTGAAAAAGCAAACCTGGGGGCATCCAGAGGATGTAGGGGAATGGAAAAGAAACAGTCCTTTATATCAAGGGTTATAAGGTAATAGTTTTTTGGAATAGCTACAGGATTAGGAAGTCCAGGTTGAGTAGGGCCCATAATTTGCATTGTTTTGTTAATTTGTCTTAGATCTTGTAATAGTCTCCATTTTCCTGATTTTTTCTTAATTACAAATATGGGAGAATTCCAGGGAGAGGTGGAAGGCTCTATGTGTCCTGCTTCTAATTGTTCTTTAATTAATTGATGGGGCCGCTTGCAATTTTTCTTTGGATAGGGGCCACTGAGGGACCCAAACTGGCTTATTAGAGAGCCATGGTATTTTTAAAATTGTTTTCTCAGTGGCCCCTAGAAAAAATGTCCTTTGCCTTTTTTATTATGATTAGGATTTTTATTCTTAACACCTGCAGGCTTGGTCGCTAGGTGTAGCCCCATTTGATGTAAGATATCTCTTCCCCATAGGGTAACTGGCAAGCTGTTTAAAACATAGGGTTTGAATGTTCCTGTATGGCCTTCATTGTCTTGCCATTTAAGATTACAGCACTTTGAGCTGGGGTATTACTGTATCCCAAGCCTCTTAAACTGGTTGAGGCTTTCTGTAGAGGCCAGTGCTTAGGCCATTGTTGTAGATTTATGATGGAAGAGTCAGCTCCTGTATCAATCAGCCCCTCCATCTCTATACCTTGAATTTTTAATTTGCACATAGGCCTCCGTGAACAGTCCTGGACCCAGAAAGCCATAGGTCCTGAACCAGTGGAACCGAATGCTCTGCTATTTCTATTTTGTGGCATGCTTTTAAAAGAATTATGGAGACTGGGAATGAGGAGCAGCTGTGCGATTCTGTCTCCTTGATTTACGGAGATGATGCCCCTGTGTGTACTTAGCATTATTTTAATCTCTCCATTATAATCTGAATCAATAACCCCTGGTATAACATTAAAGCCTAATAAACTTTTGGAACTACGCCCAAGGATTAGTCCCACAGTTCCTGAAGGGAGAGGTCCCCTGATTCCCGTAGGAATCAGCTGAACCCCCATTTCAGGTGTCAGGACCATCCGGGCAGTAGAACAGAGATCTAATCCTGCACTTCCTCTTGTCCCTCTGATAAGGGAGTTAATGGGTAGGAGGGACTGTGACGAGGAATCATTTGAATCTGAGGGCCTTCCTCCTCTAGTGCCTCGTACATTTGTGGGCCCCGGGGCATTGGGCCCCGTGCCCCGTTTTTTGAAATCCTTGATAAATCATTTCCATATATATCATATCTAGAATGGCATTGATTGGCCCAATGTATACCCTTTTTGCACCTGGGGCATCGGCCTGGAGCACGGTATGAATTTGATTTTATTACCCTTGGGGGATATTGCTTAGCATATCTTGGTTGATTATAATAATTTTGTCTGGAATATCCTGTTCTAGGTTGAATCCTTTGGGAATTTTGAGGGGAGGAATTTTTCATCACTGCAGCAATTACGTTGCCTGTGATAACAGCCTCGTTAATGTCTTTGCACAGTCTGATATAAATTGATAAGTCTTTTTTACTTCTCCACGGCCTTATTGCATCCTGGCAATATTTATTAGCGTTCTCGTATGCTAATTGGATAACTAGGGGCATAGCTTGCTCGACTTCTCCAAAAAACTCTAGATGTTGTTTTTAAGAGCCTATCTACAAAATCAGCGTAAGGTTCGTTAGGCCCTTGTATAACTTTTGATAGGCTGCCTTGCAGATCCCCTGTGCCTGAGATTGTCTTCCAGGCTTTCACAGCTGCAGTGTGTATCTGGGCATACACACCTGGATCGTATTGTAGCTGATTTTGTAGTTCGGCGAACTGACCCTCCCCTGTGAGCATATCTATATTGCGTTGAGGGAAACCTGCTGCAGCATTTCTCTTTGCTATTTCTGAACAAAGTTCCTGGAATTGAGTTTTCCAGATTAGGTATTGTCCCCCACTTAGTACCGCTCTGCATAGACTTTTCCAATCTGAGGGGGCTAAGGTTAGGGTGTTAAGTGACTCTATCATACTTAATGTGAACGGAGCTTGAGGCCCATAGGTCATTACCGCCTCTTTAAAATTCTTTATTGTTTTAAAGTCTAGGGACTCGTGATATCTTTGTCCCTGTTCATTTTGAAATACTGGCAGTTCTAGGTGCTCCTGCGGTCTATGTTGTTCGAGAGCGTATAAGCGCTCAGAAAGGCCGCCAATTTCTACCTCAAGGGCACGTACACTCTGATCAATACTCTTTATTGTTTCTGTTAGGGATTCTATCCATGAAGGAGCAGAGGGCACTAGTGGTTCCTCTATTTGACGGTCTTTTCTCTTTTTTTAATTTCTTTTTGTTCTTTTTATTGGAGACTGTGCTCTCCGAATCGCTTTTTGATTCCTCTTCACTACTAGCTTCATAATTCCTAACCGGCTCAGTAGAGGAGACCGTACTTTCATGGTTTGGCTCCTTGTTACTATTATTACTTTCACTAGTATCCTGAGTTTCAGTTTCTAAGGAGAGTACATACTCCTCAGCTAATTTTATTAAGCTTCTGATGGCTTTTGCAGATCTTACTTTTGAATTTACATTCCTACTCTCCTTGCTGGTCTCCACTGAGTCAGAGGATATGCTTTCTTGTTCACTTTTCTCACTATCCTCTGAGTTCTCAATATCAAAAATTTCATTCATGGCTTTTATAAACCGACTTTTTGTTATATTTGCTCCCATCTTTTTAAATTTTCTTTTTTCTTACCTTGCCGCCGAATTCCCCGTACAGGCCACCACCTGTCGCTGCCTGAAGCGGAAGTCGCTTGGAGCAGCGAACGCCACAGGAAAATTCGGAGGCAGGATGAAAATGAAAAAAAGGTCTTTTATTCTTCTTCTCTCTCCAGCTCCAGCAATCACTCCAAATGCTCTAACTCCAACCACCACCTTCTTCTTCTTCCCCACACACACTAACGAACCTCACCCAGTTATATACATATAGCTTTAACAAGGACACGTGCTTACAGCTCAAGCTTACAGGTGCGTCACGCAGTGTTCACGGGCATACAAAGATTCTTTGAATAATGTATTAATATCAGGTGGAAACTAGAACATCTTTTATGGCTCTCAGCTAACCGCAATCTTTAGCTATCTCCTTGATTATAGGCTCCTTCACAGCAGGTTTCCCCAGTACGTAATGTAGATATGGTAACAGGGGAAGGACAGTTCGCCCGAACTACAAATCCAAGCTAACATACGACCCCGGTGTGTATGCCCAGATACACACAGCATGCTGTTAAAGCCTGGAAGACCTATCAGGAACAGGTGATTTGCAGGGCAGTCAATCAAAAGTAATACAGGGGCCTAATGAACTGTATGCAGATTTTGCAGATAGACTCTTAAGAACAGCAAGCAGAGAGTTTTCGGGGAAGTTGAGCAAAGCTATGCCCCTAGTCATCCAATTAGCATAAGACGAGAACACTAATAAATATTGCCAGGATGCAATATAGGGCCCATGGAGGAATAAAAAGGACTTATCAATTTATATCAGAACTGTGTAAAGACATTAACGAGGCCTTTATCACAGGCAACGTAATTGCTGCAGCAATTACACAAAGGGCTCAACCTAAAATCAATCAGGATAATCCAGACAAAATTATCATAATCAACCAGGATATTCTAGGCAAATCCCCCAAAGGGAAATAAGATCAAGCTCATACTGTGCCCCAGGCCAACGCCCCAGGTGTAAAAAAGGGTAACAACACATTGGGCCAATCAAATGCCATTCCAGATATGATATTTATGGAAATGATTTGTCCAGGATTTTCAAAAAATGGGGCACGGGGCCCAATGCCCCAGGGCCCACAAGTGTACGAGGCATCAGAGGAGGAATGTCCTCAAAATCCAGATGATTCCTCGTCGTCACAATCCCTCCTACCCATTAACTTAACTCCCTTGTCAGAGGGACAAGAGGAAGTGCAGTACTAGACCTCTGTTTCCACCCGCCCAGATAGTGCTAACACCTGAAATGGGGGTTCAGCTGATTCCTATGGGAGTCAGAGGACCTCTTCCCTCAGGGACTATGGGACTAATCCTTGGGCGAAGTTCTAAAAGCTTATTAGGTTTTTCAAGTAACACCAGGTGTTATTGACTCTGATTACCAAGGAGAGATAAAAACAATGCTAAGTTCACCTAGAGGGCATTATCTCTGTAAACCAAGGAGATAGAATTGCTCAGCTGCTTCTCCTTCCCAGTTTCCTCCTACAATTCTTTCAAGAGCATGCCACAGAATAGAAATAAGAGAGGATTTGGTTCCACTGGGCTCAGGACCTATGGCTTGCTGGGTTCAGGATTGTTCACAGAGGCCTATGTGCAAAAATAAAAATTCAAGGTGTAGAGATGGAGGGGCTGATTGATACAGGCAGCTGACTCTTCCATCATCAAATCTATAACAATGGCCCAAACAACTGGCTTCTGCAGAAGCCTCAACCAGTTTTAAGAAGGCTTGGGATATACTAACACACCCAACAGCACAAAGTGCTGTAGTCTTAAATTGGGAAGATAATGAAGGGCATAAAGGAACATTCCAACCTTATGTTTTGACCAGCTTGCCAGTTACCCTATGGGGAAGAGATATTCTAACATCCAATGGGGCTACACCTAGCAATCAAGCCTGAAGGTGTTAAAAATAAAAATCTAAATCATCTTTTACGACGATTTAGGGCAAAGTAATATTTTTTCTAGGGGCCACTGAGAAAAACAATTTTAAAAATAAACCATGGCTTTCTGATAAGCCAGTTTGGGTCCCTCAGTGGCCCGCCTATCTAAAGAAAAATTACAAGCGGCCCACCTATTAATTAAAGAACAATTAGAAGCAGGACACATAGAGCCTTCCACCTCTCCCTGGAATTCTCCCCATATTTGTAATCAAGAAAAAATCTGGAAAATGGAGGCTATTACAGGACCTTAGAGAAATTAACAAAACCATGCAAATTATGGGCCCTACCCAACCTGGGGACTTCCTAATCCTGTAGCTATTCCAAAAAAATTCCATCTTATAAACTCTTGATATAAAGGATTGTTTCTTTTCCATTCCATTCTACACCCTCTGGATGCCCCCCAGGTTTGCTTTTTCAATTCCTTCTATCAATAATAATGGCCCTGATAAAAGATATCAAATGGAAAGTGTTACCGCAGGGAATGACTAATAGCCCTACTATATGTCAAATATATGTGGACAAAGCTATCCAGCCCATTAAAAACAAATATCACAACCTCATGTGTCTACACTACATGGATGATGTTTTGCTTGCTCACCCTAATCAAGAAATCTTATTTACTATATTTAGTGAGATAACAGAAAATTTAAAAAAAATACTGATTATAATATAGCAGAAGGAAAAGTTCAAAGCAGATCACCCATATTATATTTAGGACTTAAAATCATGAATGCCTTTGTTAGACCCCCCAAAAATTTTAATAAAAAAAGAACATTTGACCACCACCCTCAATGATTGCAACTCCAAAAACTACTGGGCAACATTAATTGGCTTCACCCTACACTAAGCCTCACTGCTGGACAATTAAAACCCTTATTTGATATCCTTCGCGGGAACCCTGATCCATCTTTCACTGCGAACATTAACTTCTGATCTTTAAGGGAAACTTTAAAATTAGTAGAACAGGCCATTGAAAGATCCCCATTGTGAATAGATTTGATTTTGCTCAACCACTAATATTGATTATTATTTCTTCACAAAATATACACCCACAGGAGTAATTTTGGCAAAACAGGGACCTATATTATGGATACATTTGCCTGTCTCTCTTAAAAGTACAATTGAGTCTTTATACCTCCATGGTGGCTAAACTTATTCTTCAAGGACTTAAGACTTCTACTCAAATATTTGGAATTCATCCCGCTACTATTATTACTCCCTATTCATCATCACAGGTTGAATATTTGTGCTTCAATGATAATGATTGGGCTATAGCTAGATGCTCTACTTCTGCAAATTTTGATAACCATTCTTCCTAAGTCTCCTATACTAACTTTTTGTATCAATCATTCTATTATATTTCCACAGGTAATAAAAACTCAACCTACTCGCTAAGGCATTTAATGTATTTACAGATGGGTCCTCTAACGGTACAGCTGCAGTAGTCACTCAAAAATGAAAATATGATTCATATTACTGGTCAAAAAATCATCCCAAGAAGTAGTGGAACTCGAAGCCTATTATAATAGCTCTAGAAAATTTTAAAGAACAGCCTATGAATATTTTTTCAGACAGCCACTATATTGTACATGCTATCCCTAAATTGGAGCTAGCATGTCCAATAGCACCACATACTCCAGCCATTAAATTGTTTTTTTTTCAAATTCAAAATCTCCTATGGGAATGTAAAGAACCTTTATTTCATTGGACATATCAGAGCTCATACTAATCTTGCCTGGTCCTCTCCCATGAAGGTAATCAAAAGGCTGAATGCCCTCACTAAAACAAGTATTTTATATATTTACTACAGTACAACAAGCTACCTTATTTCATTGCCAGTTCCACGTCAATAGCACTACTTTAAGGACAAATGTTTAAAATCACAAAGGAGCAAGCTCGTAGAATTGTGAAGGATTGTCCATCTTGTGTGTACACATAATTGCCCAATCCACATTATGGGGTTAACCCACGAAGTTTGATGCCCAATCATTTGTGGCAGATGGATGTCAACTCATGAGCCAAGTTTTGGAAAATTACGATTTAATTCATGTCACCATAGATACATGCTCAGGCATGATTTTTGCTTCCTTACATTCTGGAGAAAAAGTTAAAGATGTTACATCTCATTGTCTGCAAGCTTTTGCTGCATTGGGCATCCCCCCAAAATGCTTAAAACAGATAATTGGCCCTGCATATACATCCACATCCTTCAAACAATTTTGTACAAAATTCAATATAATCCACAAAACAGGTAATCGCTTATAATTATAAACATTATAATTGAAAGAGCAAATCGGACACATCAAAATATGTTATTAAAGCAAAAAGAAGGAAAACTGTGCAAAATCCTAAGGACAGATTGGCAGTTGCCCTGTTTACCCTAAATTTCTTAACTTTTGTAGTTCTAATGGATATTCGGCTGGAGATAGACACTGGAACCCACACCAACAACATAAACCTTTGGTTTACTGGAAGGATGTTCTTTCAGGTACAGAAAGGGTCCAGACCCAGTATTAATTTGGGGGGAGAGGATCTGTTTGTGTTTTTTCCAAAGCATGAATCATCCCCAATATGGATACCATCTAGAATAATAAAATAGGTACCAAATCAAAGGGATCAAGATGAAGTTGTTGAGGAATCAAGATTAAATAAACAAGTACAAAATCAAGAGGACCCAAGATGAAGGTGTATGGAATGATTCCCTTAAAAGGGGTTCTCCAATAAATTCACAACTTAAGTCTCATTCCTTCCCGGCCGGGACAAGAAGATCTCTCTTTAGTGTGTACACAATTGTATTTTTTTTTCCTTTCATATATATGTTCTTTATGTCTGTGCACTTGTCTAGATTTCATGTTAATGTGACGTCACAAATATATGTTTATATGTGCGTCTTTTCAGTGTGACGTCACAAATAACAAAGCGCTTATGAAAAAAAAATATAGATAGATATGGATCCAAATAACTTTAATTCATTTAAGTTTAGAATATTCTTAATTCATTAGAATTATTCATCAATTTAAAAGTGATAATCAATTTTGAAGTATAGGTGTCTCCGGACTCTTCTCTTCAGCTACGAATATTTGACTAATACTGTATAACCTCAACCTGATATTTTTGGTATTTGACATGGGATTGTTTATTTGTAATTTGACTTTATTTGTTTAATAGCTGATTAATTTTGAATTATTTTAATTTCAGGTAAAGGATTGCTGTGTATATGCAGACTCGAGGTTTCCAGCTAACAAATTTTTTTTCCAAATGCCTTTAGCTTTTCTTTAATCTATCTTTAATGCAGTAAACATCCTCAGTCTTCTTTTTTGATTTATTCTGAATGTGTGATATTTTGCTAGCTTATGTTTGTGGGAGCTTTAAGCAGCAATGTGTGTGAGCAGAGATCAACTTTAATTTTCTACTCTAAAAAAAAAAAAAAAAAACAATTCTATTTTTAGTTTGACAGCTCACCTCTTGACTCAGTGCTGGAATAGCACTGCCTTTCCCTTAATAATGGATGCTTGAGTTTCTAGGTAGCGGGCCCTGAAGGATTGCCGGTGTGGCATTGTCCTAGACATAAAAAAAAGACGGCTGCTGCTCTACAACTGCAGGGATTGTAGTTGCTGCAAGCATCCCTGCTGCTCAAGCATCAAACAACTTCACCAGCAGTGTGGCCTCTGCTCTGCATGCATTGGGGCCTCCTGATCAACGTGTTATAACTAATGGACATTTTGATTTTACATTTTTGGGACATTTTGGAACAATGCCTTGCGGGTATTTGTCTAAGCGAACTCAGTGTGTTACTTGATGAAACTTAGGGCAACTGATTTGTTTAAAGAACTTGATACACTATGGAAACTTGGCTTTGTCAGTAGTAGGCTTGTCGCCTTAAAGCCGCAGCATCTCCTCATGATCGGACGGCTGTTAGTCAACACACAGTCGATCCTGAAGGCTCGACTGGATGGCTGGTTAGCCTATGACAGGGTAAGATCCCCAGAGGGGGACAACCTAAGACAGGCACAGTCGCACGGGGACAGTCCTCATGTGGCCGATCATATCAACCTAAGACAGGAGTCAAGGACACAGCCTTGATTATCCGATGATGGGTAAGAATGTTGGTTGCACATGGACGACCTAGAGCATCCCCTCTTTTAAAACAAAAGGGGGGGAAATGAAGGAGCCCTAATTAATGGAGATAGCTAAGATTGCGGTTAGCTGAGAGCCATAAAAGATGTTCAAGGTTTCCACCTGATATTCATACATTTATCAAAGAATCTTTGTAATGCCCGTGAACACTGTGTGACGCACCTGTAAGCTCGAGCTGTAAGCACTTGTCCTTGTATAAGCAAAATGTATATAACCGGGTGAGGTTTGTGGTGGTGTGGTTGGGTTGAGGAGAGTGGAGTTGCGGTTGAGTACGAGAGGTTGTTGGCGCCGGAGGAAGAGAGAGAGAAGTAGAAGAGAGAAGAATAAAAGAACTTTTCAATTTCCCTCCTGCCTCGATTTTCTCCGCGGGCATCGTAGCTGGCAAGCGCAGCAGCAGGCAGTACAGTTCTCCCCTTTTGGGGAGAATACCGCTTATGGGACAGTGAGTTCCTGTTCTTCTCCCTCCTAACTAAGGCAAAGCAATAAGCTTTTTTCTCAAAACCATGTCCGTTGTTATTATAAATTGGCTATGGGGACCTAATGGGGGGACCACAGATTTTGGTAACACACCACACACAAAAAATAACCCCAATAAATTTTTGTGATAGCATGAGATTATTGCTGTGTGCCTTGTCATCTTGTTCGATGCATGTGTGAGAGGCAGGTCACACACACTACACACGCTTTTAGCCATGACCTTATTTTTAGCTCCTTAACCTCCTTCTCTTCCTTAGGCACAGGATCAGCATTCACACTTGTCTCAGGGACTTTCTTCTGATACCACCAGTTATCCCTGAGGAGTTCTGCTTCCTTACAAGTTGAAAGTCTTGAAACATTAGAGACACAATTTTGGGGGGCAGCAAGTATATAAAGCAGGGTTTATGTAATAAGTGTAGATAATCACAAGGCGCTGGGGCTGGGGTCTCAGTGTTAATGCACTTTTCCTGGCAGTGTGAGGCCTGGGGTTTAATTCTCTCAGCAGACCACATATAAAAAGAATAAACGGGTCTATCAAACTAAGTTTGTATATAGATATTTATATATATATATTACACCACACATCACATACATATGGTTTGTAATACCAGGAAAACCTATATGGTGGTATTCTGGTATTCCCACGAAGTGAGGGTGTACCTGCCTCTTTTTTTGTTTTTTTTTTTTTTTTTTTTTATTTTGGTCACGGGGATTTGATACTCAGGGGCACTCGACCATTGGGCACTATCCAGCCCTTTTTTGTGTTTTATTAGAGACAGGGTCTCACTGAGTTACTAGAGTGCCTACCATTGTGCCTTCTTTTTATACATCCTAGACTTTCTCTTATAGTTTCTGCTTTCTCTCCCTCTAATCTCTTCTCCTTCCTGTGTTACCATGAGTAGGACAGGAGATGGCCTGATGGGATGGCCAAAAGGTGAGATGCAGATGGGCTCGATGGGCCAAGTGGAGTGACCCAGGCAGGAAGTCAGCCCAGGAGACATTAATTAAACACCTTTCCAACTCCCTGTAGGGAGGGGCAATTCCTGGGAAGGTTACCTTAGCAATATGGTTGAAGCAGGGGCAAGGTTATCGGATAAGGGTGGAAGAATGGCTCTGATGGAATCAACATTTCAATTCATTAGGGGTTGGTCTCCACCTTCCCAGACTTCAAAATTGGCTCCTTGATCCAACCTGACTTGATTTACCTACTATATTGGACTGTTGTCTACATTCTGGAATTCAATAGTGAACTGTTCTTTTTCCTCTGGAAGAATTAGAAATTTTCTTTGTGTCACTTAAAATTTAATGCTTTTTAATTTTTCATTTAATTTTCTTATCAATGCCCACATTGTATTCTCTGAATCTTTTTGCTCATCTTCCTATTCTTTTAGATTTTAAAAGCTACAGAAAAGTTTCCTATTATCTCTTTATAATAGTTCCTTCTATTTTGATTTTTTCTGCTTTTGGCAAAATACTATTATCCTGGATATTCATAATTATATTTCAGTTTTCCTTATCTCATAATTGGTAATTGTATTTTTGTGTTTCTATTTTTTTTTGTTTTTCAGTTCTTTTTCTGGTGGTTTGTCCATGTGCTAATTCATTAAGCAATTGTGCCCATTCAATTTATTTCCATCTTATTAATGTTTTATTTCTTGATTATTGTTGGGGTGGTGGACTCCTTTTAAAGTTGATTCACTACTGTTTTTTCTGCTAATAACCTCCTTAGATTTGCATAATGATTCAAAGCAATTTTAAATTCAATTTATACATATGCTTTCTGCTTTTTTTTATAATAGCAATAAATATATGGTAAGGCAAAGTGTATTAGCTGTATTAACTTGTTTATGATTGTGGAGCTAGGGCTTGCAAGAGTGATATGAGGCTTAGGGGACTCCAAAGAAAATCAAAAGTGTACTGGGGCAGAACTTCTAAACAGGGGTAATTATAAAATAAAACAGAGGGGATTACGAGAGGTATGGGGCTATTCAACTTGGGATATTGCACAAGATATTTTTGTATAAATCTATTATGTGATCAGGGGTTATTTTTATGTGTGAGTGCCTGCCTTCAATAGCTTCACCTATATTGATTGTATCTAATCATGGAAATTCAAAGTAGTCACAGCCTTTGCCACATTTTGTTTGTTTTGTTTTCAAACATTGCATTTTGCCTGGGTGGTCTTGACACACAGTGTGGATGAATAGGAACGTTAATGGGAGGCTACCTTGGGGGACCCACTCGCCGCGAGCATGATCCACCCCCATAGGGTCCTTATGCACAGCTTCTCCTTCTTTTTGTTCTCAGGGGATCGCCATTCCTGTGTGGGCACCTGGTGTGTGCAAACTGTCTGGTGCGAGCCTGCTCCGTGCAACTTTCCTCCACGCCTCTACACCCCAACTGCTGTGATCACAGCAGGGATCCATCGACAGGGAAGCGCGTTGTTCCTTCTGCTGGTGCTTCTCACTGGACTTGGTGGGCAACTGGCCTCTGGTTGATGCTGCCTGGAAGTCGAATTTGCCGCTTGGAGCCATGATGCGCGGGATAGAAAGTTTCGGAGGCAGGATGAAAATGAAAAAGAAAAAATGTCTTTTTGTGTCTTTTCTTCTTCTTCTATCTCTGGCACCAGTTACCTCTCCAACTCTCAACCTCTCTAACTCTGACCACTACCTCACACCACCAACCGTCAACCAGCCCAACCAACTCTTAAACTAACTTCACCCGATTCTATACATTTTTGCCTTGACATGGACTAAGGGCTTACAGCTGGAGCATACAGGAGCGTCACACAGTGTTCAAGGGCCATACAAAGATTCTTTCATAAATGTGATGAATATCAGGGGGAACTTGAAATCTTTTATTGGTCTCCTCAGCTAACCGCAATCTTAGCTCTCTACTTAATTAGGGCTCCTCCACTCAGTGAGTGCCGCATACATTTGGTCTCCTCTTCCAGCCTGCGCTTCTCAGTGTGAACGGTGTTCTCGTAGTGGGCTCTCCCTTCCCATCCCAGATTCCCGGCCCAGACTGCACTCTAGGTTTCCATGGATCTCCCAGACGCATTTATCCTTGCCTTCTTGCTTACACCAAAAGAAACCAGACAGGGCTGCTTCTGGCAGAGAATATTTTCACTTCTCTGAGGACAGTGTTATTATCTGCAAAATGGACAAAAAAATGGGTTCTTCCCCTCCCCCTGCCACCTTCCCTACTACAAATTCTGCTAATCATCATGCAAGGAAACTCAAGGTTTTTTCTGCTTTTGGCAACTGTTGTACTCCACCTGAGTGTATAGGAAATTGCAGAATCATTCTCTACACATGATAATCTACATGATTTCCTGTCAAAATGGACCTCTACTTTCTTCATCAGTTTTGTTTTCTCAATTTCTGTTTTTTCACAACACTAATTTGGTTACTAAGTAACTTTGTCTAGCTGTCTAACTGCTGAATTGTGGAGTGTGTGTGGTGTGTTGTGTGTGTGTGTGTGTACTGTCAGAGAGAGAAGAAAAACTTGAGATTTTGACCGAGATAAGGTGTTTTAGAAAT
>JAKELJ010000245.1:0-43655 GCA_025594165.1 Tamias sibiricus | reverse complement strand
CTTCACTGAACTAGCCACAATCGCTGATTTTAGTCAGTTTTTTCACTACGTCAACCAAAAACCTTGAGAAGGTCCAATTTTAGAGGAAAAGTTTACTTGGAGGCTCAAGGTTTGGAGAAGTTTTAAGTCCATAGATGGTGGGCCTACCCATTGCTATGGCTGGAGTGAGGCAGAAGGGTTGGAGGAGGAAAGCAGCTCAGGACATGACAATCTGAGGGCGAGAGAGAGAACCCCGCCACTCAACTCAGGTACCAAAATGATGTACTCTAAAAGACATACCCCCCAGGGACGCTACCTCCCTCTCAGCCACTGCGCCCCACGTCCCCACCTGCCTAGAGCAGGTTATCACCCCCCAGAAAATCCATTCAATGGGATAAATACACTGATTTTAGTTAAAGGCCATTTCTATAACCCCCAAAATGTTTCCCCCTCTTAAATCCTTTCATTGCATTGTCTCACCACGGACGACGCTTTAGTAAGTGTGGGATACCTCATAAACTTAAAACTCATAACAGCCACACCTCAACTGCATTCACCAGTAATTCCTCCCCACAACATGCCCAAGCACTTGCTGTAACCCCCACAGGTGCTGAAGGGAGAACAAACTGTTTTTTTCAGGACATAATCGGATTACCCCTCTGCCTTGGCCCAGCCTCATATGAGCAACACACCACTCTCATTGCCGAATGTACCCCATTACCATCCACCTCAAAGGATTCTGCACTCCCGATGGCCGAGCGCTATCCCCGCTCCCCCGGCCCATTTTCTCCCTCTCCTGAGAATTTGATTCCGTCCGACTCATTCCTTAATAATTCTTTCCTCTACCAAGCGCGCATTTCCTGTGAACAAAAGCCTTCCTGTGATCCGCAACGATGGCGCACAGTCACTCTCGTGCTACCAGGCTAACCTACCCCCAAGCTTCATGCTCTTGCTCTCTGCAGTCTTCCTGTACAATTGGGCCTTACACACATTCCTCATCACTAATCTACAGTGACTTCCAACACATCCTCAAGTAAGAAGACATTTGTGGGCGTAATGGAACTTACTGAAGGTTAAGAAGTTAAACGTGATTTCCCTTACAGGTTCACAAACACGAACGCATTTAAGAACTCTGGCATAGACAATGGAATGAGAACAACCCAGGTGCTCTCTGACTTCCCCATGTGTGTCCTTCGACTTCACACCACACAACAGCTTCCTCCGAAGTAATTCCTGTTAGGGTTTCTGAAAAAATGTAAAGAAGGCAATCTAACAAAAGATCAGAGCACTCGAGTGCTAGTAGATATGAAACTGCAGAACAGGATAGACTAAGCAAGCCAGCCTGGCACAGACAATATAATATGGACAGGTGTAAGGGGACAAATGGACTTGGAATAGAGGAAAATATTATGTGTAAATTGGCAGCTTTTTGTAAAATGGTCGTGAGATCAGCAGATAGTGGGAGCGTTCGCTATATATTAGGAAGAGCGACTATCAGCGCGTAGGCACTGTATAGCTGACTATTCTTCTGTAAAAGCTTTGGGTTCCTGATCCGCGTAAAAGCGAAGAGAAGTGAATAAGCGGGACCCACACACGGGGTCACACAAGAGAAGAGATCTCCCCAACCAGAGTCAAAGAAGTCGACAAACCCCCCCGACCGAAACACCACACTGCGTATTAAATAGTGTGAATTCGCAAACCCCTAGCGGCAATCAATGTGACACAGATGACTACAAGACGAACATGGCGTCATGAGCCACTTGTACCTGCAACGAGAGGACTTTTCTGCTAAATCACATTTGAAATGAAGAAAATGGATAAAAAGATCAAAAGTTAAGTTTAGCGACAAATCATGAGTACCCCACCATGGACATAATCAGAGTTCCTAACAAAGTATATATATGTGGGGGGATAAAAAGCAATAAGAACCGCTCCCCGTGGTGACTAGTTATCTAGAAAGAGAGGAGAGCCTTTAAGGAAAAAAGCGCGAAAAAAAGAGAGGGTATGAAGATTAAAATGGAGGTCCTAATAATACTGATAAACTGTTTTCTGGAAAATGGGATACTCTTTAGGCGAAGTTAATTAAGGTTAACAGTGAGAGGATGTAGTGTCCTAATCTCCACTTCATTAGGATTTGTATGTTCATCTGAAAAGCAGGAGCGACAGAGTGCGTAAGTATGGTACTCTAAATCCACAGACATATTCATTAGGTTGGCAAAGAAAGGCCTATGTGAGGACTTCTCTGGATCACTGGGAGAATGGCAGCTGTCTCAGCAAGACAGAAGCAAGAATTTGCCCCCGACACAGAACTCGCTCCAAAATAGCTAGAACCAACCCCCTAACCACCAATCTAACAAACAAATCGTACACACCCAGCAAGCTTCCAGAACACATGAGCAAAATGGATTTCTGTAATTTCCTTCTCCTTTTTCGTTCTTTCTTTCTTTATTCTAATTTCATCCTTCTCCTTTATTTCTCCTACGTCTTGGCGTGTGCAGAGTGAGGAGGGTGGAGTGAATAAAAAAACAAGCCACCCTATTGCCGCAGACTCGGACAGGGCCTAGATGTTTGTAACATTAAATTATTTTGTGCAATGATTAATGAATAATAATATTATAGCAAAAAATAATTTCTTCTATAGGAAGATATAGTGTGTTATCCTGCTATGTTGGGGGCCAACCGCAACATCAATATTATTTCAGTAACAGCACCCTTTGGAAAAGCCTCCCCCTCACCTGTAAGGGGGCAACCTATAACAGTAGTACAGGTCTTGGTGAAACAATGTCCAATAAACTGTACATTCGTCTTGTGAAGAAGATGCTCACATGACCCAAATCAGTCCAGACCATAGCAGAAAGTGAAGATTGAGCACAATGGCGAGATGAATAGAAAAAATAGTGAAGCTAATCTATTGTGATTATTGTAAACTGGGTGAAAAAATATTATACTGCCCATGTAAGTCCCATTATTTAGATTCCTGGAGCCTACTGGTAATTCCTGGCCTTTCCAAGTCCTAGCTGCTCAGTTTTGCTTCTACACCTTTGATAATACATTCTATATACTTTCTTTCTGGAAATTCTTGTTTTTAGTTCAACTCAATCATATTTGAACATGTTGGGCTTGCAACCAAAGAACTCTACTTAGATAAACATTTGTATAACAAATCTACCCTAACTCGATTTTTTGTGCCTATTAATTAGTTTTTATATAATTTATGTAATTAAAATGCATATACATTATTGAAAGGCGTATCTTATGATTTGGCAAGAGTTTTGTACTTTCAAAACAGTTTATTGATTAGTAATATGCACAAGAAAAAATGTGCTTTATTTCCTGGAAATAATCTTTCTGCTAATTTTTCTTCATTCAGAACCCTAAAATTAGGGCTCACTTAGGTAATAGTAAAGTTGGTAAATTTTCTTGTCTGAAACTTTGAATCAACAATCAGGAGAATAAAAGAAAGTAATGTATGTTATAAAGATTTAAAATTATGGATACGCTAAAAGGCCCTGAAAAATAGAATTCACCCAATAAGTCCAATTTGATCAAATTCTAATTTTTCTCTTGCACAAAGATTTGGGATTGGGCAGCTATTTTAGCTCTTCTCCTAAAACTCTCACATCAGAGCTCTGGAGTCCAGCCACAGGAATCCAGAGACGCAAGGGCAAATTACCACATGCCTCTGGGCCTAACATTTACGAAATTAAGGAAACTCCGCTCTCTTTGTCCAGGCTCGAGTTACATTGATACTTTATCTATTTTGACATGGAAGGATGGAGGATGGGGATATGCTTGATGCACTAATGATAGAATATTTGAAGAACATTCATCTTGCTCACCTGAAATAGCTCTGGACAATTAAAATTGTGTTCCTTTTTAAAGAACACACTTTAATTTTCCAATGTTTTTCATTGTGAAAGCATATCATTTTTTACAAAAGGACTGGTATAAAATGTCTCAGATAGAGTTTTAAAGAAATAATAAGCCTCTCTATCGAGCTCCTTTGTAATTGAGAAATAGAATATTCAGGCAGTTCCTTAAAACCTTTTAATGAACCCGTCTCCAATTTGCTTCCTTATTGCTATTCCACAGAAATAGACTGTTCCATCCTATGTTTCGTATTGATCATTCCACTCGCATTTCATTGTAGTTTTTACTTCATACATATGGCTTTCTAAAGAATATATTTGAGTCATTCCCGTCATGACTCGAGTCTTTTCGTTCAACATTGTTTTTTTTAGATTTCCCTAAGTTGACACATGTACCTGTAAGTTTCATTGAGATATTGGCATTACCATATAGTGTTCCACTTTATAGATTGAAAACAATATTGGTCCAGTTTGTGTTACACTCAATGAAATAACCTGAGGTCAACTGACTTCATAAAAAGAAAAGAAGGTATTTAGCTTCAGAGTCTAGAGATTCGAGGTCACAGGGACTGCACTGCGCTCAGGTCAAATCACTTCATAGTAGTGACGCCATGGACGGGAGTAGTATTGGAAACATCATCACATTTCAAACAGGAACATGAAGGGAACAATGTGAACCGGACCGAGGCTTGCTCCTTTTTATTGATAACCCTCTCTGTAGAACTTAAAAGATTCACACCACAATAACCTCCCCGTAAGGATTTAAGACCTCCCATGAGGCCGCACCTCTCAAAGTTTCCCACCGACCTCCCAACCGCTCCACCTATTGAAAGGCCAAGCCTTATATGACAGGTCCTTGGTGGGACACCACTATACTTAATCCATAACAATTATACCATAAATTATTTTATCCAACTTATTGAATTATTTTTTTTAATTTTGCTCTTTTTGAATTAAACTGCTGTGGAACATGTTATCTAGTGCCACATCGTCAAATGTGTCCTTTCAGGTACATGATAGGAGTAAAATTTCTGGAATCAAACAGTTGGGCACAAGTTCAGTATTTCCCCAAGGAAGTACACATATTTTTGTGTATGGTTGTTGCCAGTTTAAGATTACCAACAAGATAATGTTTCCATTGCATAACATCCTTGGACTCGAGGAGAGAGAATTTGGCTTATTGGCCCCTTAATGTCTTTCTTTCTCCCTGAAAGAGATTGGCAAGTGAAGGAGGGTCCCGTACAACATATAAACTGCCTTGAGTTATCCTACAAATCAGGTGCAATGTGACCGTGTCCCCCTTTCATGACAGGGAAGTGACTGACATTTTGAATTTTTATCAGTTTGTTAGATGTGTAGTTTGTGTGTAGCTAACCTCACAGAGGGTTTCACAAACCTCTGGGTACTCACTTCCTTATGAAATACACTCCCAGAGTGAACACAGACTAATTATGATGAAAACGATAAGATATTAAAGAAATGATGGACTGTGATTTTCTGAGGCAGAGATCATGAAGGACCTCAAATATTTATGTCCTATATTTTGAATCAGTTGTTCTGATAGAAGCCCAGCTGCCATGCGTACACCATGGGAGCCTCTCGACATCAACTTTATATTCTAGATATTAATCTTTTGGTCAATACTAAATAATTGCAAAAACCTACAAACTTTCTGTTTACCCTTTTTCATTATCAATTATCTTCCAATGACCTGAGTTTCCCTAATTTTAATATAAATGAATAAATCAATGCATTAATCTTCTTCCCATGTGGTTTGCACTTCTGTGTCTTCTTTAAGAATTCCTCCCTAACTCAAGTTCTTGAAAATATTTCCTCCTCATATGATATTCTAAAATTTTCTTCTGGGTTTTGCCCTTCATATTAATTCTTTTTACTAACCTAGATTGTAGTTTTGGTTACTAAAATAAGGTAAGGTTGTTGTTTTTTTTTTTTCCAGGACTG
This sequence comes from Tamias sibiricus, assembly GCA_025594165.1. Taxonomy (NCBI): domain Eukaryota; kingdom Metazoa; phylum Chordata; class Mammalia; order Rodentia; family Sciuridae; genus Tamias; species Tamias sibiricus. The sequence continues at coordinate 37,845 of JAKELJ010000245.1, read as the reverse complement.
TAGCTACTCATCCAGGCGCCACACACATACTCAGCAAGTGCACTACACCACTGAGCTACATCCCCAGTCCCAGACATCACATATTCATAAATTAACAAAGACTAATAAGTCTTCCATACCCAGTTAGCACAAGTTTTTCCACCATTCTTCCTCCTTGGGTCCATTTAATCTTCCATATAAATTCCATCAAATCAGCTGTCAAACTTCCACAAAAGCCACAGTGAAGGTTTTTTGTTTGTATTGGAATTTTCACTAATATATAGATGAATGTGAAGCGATTAAAATCTTTTTACAAAATAGTTTTTTTTAAAAAATATTTATTTATTACTTTAGTTGTACACAATGCAATGCATTTTATGTTACCGTGGTGCTGAGAACGAACCCGGTCCGCGCACGTGAGAGGCGAGCGCTCTGCCGCTGAGCCACAACCCCCACCCTACAAAACAAGTTTTTCTATACCCACAAACATTATCTCTCTTTCCATTTAGGTATTCTTACAATATTGTTTGAAGGAGTTTTAATCATTTTCTCCATAAGTTGAGGTATACATTTTTATTTCGCAATTATTTTCTATTGTAAGGGCACTGTAAAATGGTATTTTTATATAAAATTTTCTACATAATTATTGCTAATTATAGAAATGTACATATACCACATATATATTATATTTATCTTTGCTTTCAGCAGCAACGCTGACAAACTCTTTTTTAATTGTAATTACTTTTAGATTATTTTCATCATCGGGCAATCAACAACTGCAAATCACAGTTGTTTTGTTACTTCCTTTACTCTTTAAACACTTGCTTTTTCATGTCTACCACACAATGCAGAAAAAAGAAGTAGTATAATAGTCTGATGTCTTTTTCTCCTCTCAGGAGGAATACTTTTCAATATTTAACATTAAATATGACATCTGGCTATAGGCTGGGTGTACAAACTTCAAAGGCTTGGTCATCAGCTGGTGGCACTATTTGAGGTGATAGAGCAAATCAAGAGGTGGGGGACTAATGGAAGGAAGTTAGGCCCAGTAGGGCTATACTCCTGAAGTGGGTATTTGGACTGTGTCCTATTACTCTCTCTCTCTCTCTTTGCTTTCAGGGGGACATGAGGCAAGGGGCTTTGTTCTATCATGCACTTTCCTGCTATGATGCTCTGCTTTACCACAGACCAAAAGCAACAGAGTCAAGTGACTATGAACTCAAAACTGTGATGAAACATGAGTCAAAGTTAATCTTTCCTCCTTATAAATTGATTACTTCAGGTGATGGAAAGAAACTAACACAATAAGTTTTGCTAACTAACTTCATATGAATCCCCAAACGATTTGTAATGAGTAATATATCTTTTTATTCAGAATGTAATATTTTCTAATTACTATAATCTTTTTCTTTGATCCTTAGGGTACATGTGGTTTCAGAATATTTAAATGTACAGAATTTTCCTAAGTTGTATTGAGTTAATGATTCCTAATTTAGTTGTGTTGTGGTTAGTGAAGTGATTCTAAATGATAACCAGTCCTTTCACTGAGGTGGTCTTACTACAGAGTAAATACAAAAAGCTCTGGTTATAACGATGTCAGTTTTTCAAAACTTATCATAGTACTTCAAAAGAATGTGTACACTCTAATTTGAGGATTGAGTTTACCGATTTTGTTAAATCTTCTGTATCTTTATAGATATTTTGTCCTTCTTAGTATCTGTCATTCACTATGATAGATATTTAATGTCTCCCATTATGCTTGGGAATTTATCGATGTACATTTGAAGTAATGACCAGTTTTTGTTCTATATATTTTGAGATTTCATTAAGTATATGCAAGTTTTGATTTGTTATATCATTGTCTTAGTCTGTTCAGTTGCTGTAAAAAATTCCATAGAATGAATAGCTTATAAATAACCAGAAAAAAACTTTACTCATAGTTCTGAAGGCTGGAAAAATCCCAAAATTAAAAGCGATCAGCAGAAAACTCTTTTGAGCGATTACCTCTCCTATTCTTCTTTCAAAAAATGTCACAGAATATAATTGTTTCTTAAGTCTGCAGCCTTTTAAAAACACTGCTGTTTAAGCTGCTTATTTAGCTCACTCCTTTTGCTCACAAGGTATCATGACTGATTGTCAAAGTTCTTTGTTTCTAAAGAAAAAGAAAATATCCATCTTTGGTCCCTTTAATTAGCTTTGGCTTGAAAGTCTGCTTTATTTGATATGAGAGAATGGAAACCCCTGCTTTGTTTCCACAGGCCATGTGAGTGATAAAAGACTTTTCCCAGCCTTTCACCTTCAGTCTATTGATGTCTTTTTCTATTAAAGGTGTGTTTCTTGAGACAGCAAATTGTTGGGTCATTTCTTTTAATCCTTTCTGATAATCTTGTGTCTTTTGAATGGGCGAGTTTAGGCCATTAACATTCCAGGGTTATTATTGAGATGTGATTTTTTATTCCCATCCATTTTTATTTTGTATTATGGTTTTTAGCTTGATTTGGTTTCACTTCTGTTTGGTATTTCCCTTAGTTTAATATCTCCCTTTGTTGATTTTCGTTGTTATTTTTCTCTTCTTCTTCATGAAAGTTTTGCCAGGAGTTCAGAAGTGCTGGCTTTCAAGTTGTGAAATCTTTTAACTTTTGCTTGTTGTGGAAGGTTTTTATTTCATCTTTGAATCTAAAGCTCAATTTTGCTGGATATAAGATTCTTGGTTGGCATCCCATTACTACTTACGGGAACCATTTCAGCAACAGGATATGACAATCATAAATCTATATGCCCCAAATAATGGAGTACCTACATTTCATCAAACTCTTCTCCAAGTTCAAGAGTAAAATAGACCACAACACAGTTATTCTAGGGGACTTCAACACACCTCTCTCACCAATGGAATAGATCATCCAAACAAAAGCTAAACAAAGAAACTTTAGGCCTCATTAAAACAATTAAATAACTTAGACCTAACGGACATATATAGAATATTTCATCCCTTAGTAAATGAATACACTTTTTTTCTCAGCAGCACCATGGCTCCTTCTCCAAAATAGACCAATATATTATGTCACAAGGCAAACTCTCAGCAATTATAAAAAAAAAATAGAGATACTACCCTGCATTCTATCAGACCATAAAGGGATGAAAATTGGAAATCAATGACAAAACAAGGAATAAGAAAAACTACTCCAACAACTGGAAGCTAAACAAACATGCTACTGAATGAACAAGGGGTTGAAAGAAGACATCAAGGAGGAGATTAAAAAATTCCTAGAGGTAAATGAGAACACAGATACATCATATAGAAATCTCTGGGACACTATGAAAGGCAGTAGTAAGAGAAAATTCATTGCACTGAGTTCATTCCTTAAAAGAAAAAAAGAAAACCAACAAATAAATGACTTAACATCACACCTCAAAGCACTAGAAAAAGAAGAACAGATCAACACCAAGAGCAGGTAGAAAGACAAAGACAATAATTAAAATCAGAGCAGAAATTAATGAAAATTGAGACTAAGAAAACAATTCAAAGAATTGACAAAACTAAAGTTGGTTCTTTGAAAAAATAACAAAGTTGACGACCCTTGGTGATGCTACAAAAAGAAGAAGAGAAAAAACTCAAATTACTAACATTCGTGATGAAAAAGGGAATATCACAACAAACACCTCAGATATACAGAAGATAATAAGAAATTACTTTGAAAACTTGTACTCTAATAAAATAGAAAAATATTGAAAGCATTGACAGATTTCTAGAGTCATATGATTTGTCTAACTGGAACTGGAGGCTATACACAATTTAAACAGATCGAATTACAAGCAAAGAAATAGAAGACGTCATCAAAAAAGCTACCAACAAGGAAAAGTCCAGGACCTGATGGGTTTTACAGCGAGTTTCTACAAGACTTTCAAAGAAGAACTAATACCAATGCTCTTAAACTATTTCAAGAAATAGAAAAAAGAGGGAGCTTTTCCAGACTCTTTCTATTGAGGCCAATATTACATTAATTCCAAAGCCAGGCAAAGACACATCCAAAAAAGAAAACTTCAGGCCAATATTTTTAATGAACATAGATGCAAAAATCCTCAACAAAATTCTGGCAAATCGGATACAAAAACATATCAAAAAGATAGTTGCACCACGATCAAGTGGGTTTATTCCAGGGATGCAAGGCTGGTTCAACATTCGGAAATCAATAAACATAATACAATCACATCAATGGACTTAAAGGATAAAAAATTATGATGATCATCTCAATAGACACAGAAAAAGCATACATACGCGTTGTATGTAAAAAGATGCTATATGTGTGCATCATTATGAATTATAATACATACTAATATTTTTTTAAATAAATAATTTTTAATGTGTAAACAACTCACATACAAATGTTTGTTATACCAAGTATATTCGTACAATTCATGTCTTCAATCATGCATTTAGGAAAATGATATCCGTCTCATTCAACCACCTTTCTTCTTTTTTTTTTTTCCTTTTCTCCCCTCCCTCCCCCCTTGCTCCCCCCCTTGCCCTCCCTTCCTTTGACATTCTAGTGTTCCTCTAGTCATACTAACTATTATAAATAAAATATAAAAAAAGAAAAACGTTTTTAAGCATTTTGATTATGCTTTGAATAAATCCTTATGATGTTAGAATTCTAAAACAGAGAAAACAACAACAAAATCACAGACGATTTGTGTCTGAAGAAGGCCCACTTTCTGATTCACAGATGGCACCTTCTCCCTGTGTCATCACACGGTAGGAAGGGCAAGGAGGCTCTTGGACTTATTTCATAAATGCCCTAACACCCATTCAGGAAAACTCTTGTCTTCAGAACCTAAAACACCCTCTCAGAAGTCCCCCCCCCCCCTTTTTACCCCCACCTCCAAAACACCACCTTGGAAGTTTGGATTTCAATCATGTCATGTTTGGGAAACAGGAAACAAACTTTGGAGTCCAATCATCCAAACACATTTAACTTTTTCACCATGAAGTCAATTTTCATATTTAACCCATTACACTGTATATTTGCCTAATGTTAATCTTAATCCGTTTTCCTTTGAGGGAGAGCATAAACTAATTTTTATTCACATCTTTTTCTACCAGAAACTTAATGTTTAAAAAAAAATAATAAAAACCCCTTGTTGAAATTGACAAATTAAAATCACTGGTATGTGTACATATAAATATTTATGATGCACTATGTTGATGTTTTGATATTATGTATACATTGCCAAATGATTACATCAAAGATAATTAACACATCACTTATCACACTTAAAATTTATTTTGTGGTGAAAACAATTTATGAACTATTTTCTTAGCAATTTTCAAACTATATTATTATGTAACTACAGTCAACCATGCTGTATTCAATATCCCCAGAATTTATTCATCTCTAATGAAAACATTATATCTTTTGACCAACATTTCCCTCTAGGTTTTCTTTAGATGTTGTTTGTGTTATTTTTCCAATCATTTGATTTTTCAATCTTTGATTTTTTATATTTAGCTATGTTCTCTCATAGAAAGCACTGGCAGTATTTATTTAGCTTGAAAAATTTTCTCTTTAACTCAAGTTATTGTGGTTATTGTTGTATGTGGATTTATCTTAGAACTGTAGCATATACTTTTTATCTATCTTCATTTCTGTTTCTTTTTTTATCTTTTTTCTCTCAGCTCTCTTGCCTTCATTTAGATTGACTAAGGCTTTTCTTTCTGTTTTCCCATTCTGTTTTCATCATTTATTTTATTTGCAAGTTATACTATATCTAGCCTTTTAATGGCAACTAAAGCTAGTTTGACATATATACTTTAAAAAACTACAATTAATCAATATTTTATTCCCATCTTAAAATAATATAAAAACCTTAGAAAAAATGTTTAAACTCTTTCACACCTTCCCCCATATAAGCCATTATTGTCTAATATTTCAGTTTTCCTTGCATTTTCTCCCAACAAATAAAATATTATGTGAAATAGGAGATATGCATTTATATTTATCCACAGATTTAACGATGAGGTCTTGCTAAATCTTGTCATTCCTTCTGAGCATGCGTCAGAACCTTCCAATATGGGTTTAATTTTACCTTCTACTGTGTTATATAGAAACGTTCAGAGTTTTCTTTCACAGGAATCATGTAATGGAGACTTTCTCCATTTTTTTATTTGTTTAAGCCTGTTGTTTTTGATAGTTATCCAGGGCTACCATTAACCTAGGGCCACTTTAAATTATATTCAGCCCATGAAAAGGTTTTCTTTTTTTTTTTTTAAGTATTTATTTATTTGCTTTAGTTGTACACAATGCAAAACGCATTTATGTTTACGCGGTGCTGAGGATCGAACCGGGCCGCGCACGTGCTAGGCGAGAGCTCTACCACTGAGCCACAAACCCCAGCCAGTCATGAAAGGTTTTCGGTACCACATGGGCAGCACAAATTCAGAATGCTTGCCACGTGAACCCAGCATTTGCACCAGGAAGTCTCTAGAGAATTGACCTTTGTCCTTTCATATTGGTGCCAAGGTTAAGACAGACAAGATTCTCACTGCGCACTCTGTGTTGGGGCTTTTTCCTTATCACACCTGAGACTGCGGATAGCCTTTTGGATTTTATGTGTGATAAACCAGCCTATTCCATCTTAAGACTGGGAGCCATCCTGTCAAAAAGTTATGAAAAGCCCACATCAGTTTTCTATGAAATGCTAGGATTCTTATTTGCTGAGCTTATTGTCTGGCATTCATTCCCAGGCCTTGAGCTCGCTCAGGCCTGGCTGTCCTTGACCAGATAACAACTCTCATCTCTCTCTCAAACTAACGGTGCCTCATAAACTTTTGATGTGGGGTTTAACTATTACTCCCTTTTTTTTTGGAATGCAATGCCATGTAGATATTAGTTTGCATACTTGCTTTGAAATAAACACCTGTCTGACCTTGTTAGCTGTAAGTTCCCAAGATTTTCTGTAACTCTTTGAACTTAAAAAACTTGTCTTCCGGAGAGCGGCGCTGACCCCAAGCCCAGTGTTTGGGAGGGGCAGCTCCCTGGCCAGCTCTCTTTATATGTATACAATATAAGCTTGCTTTAATCTAAAATTGGAGTTGGTGGTCTTTTCTTTGCGTCTTGGATCAACATTTTTGGAGGCCGCAGCGAGATTCAGACCACACTTACAAATTCTGAAGCCGGACCTTCGCTCTGGGACTCCGGGGCGGAGTGCTACCCCTAGGGGGTGCGCACCTTGAGACGATTTTCCAAGTTCCAAGGCCCAGGGTGTGCCTTCAGTCCTTCGGACTACTGGAGTGAACTGCTGCCGCATCAAAAATTAGCAAGCATACCAGTGGAAAGAGAAAAAAAAAAAAAAAAAAACCTCCACAGGTAAGTGGCGCCCTAGTAACATCTGGTATTGGTTTTGAGTATCTCTTCTGGGGACAGCGAGGTGCCTGGCGAGGCACGTACACTCCTGTCCAGGGCAGTAGCGAAAGGTCGTACTGCTTTCTGGTTCTGGTTGAGGGAATTCCTACTGGGGACAGAGAGGTGCCTGACGCAGGCACATACGCACTCCTGTCGGAGCATTAGCAAGACGTTGCACTGCTCACCCCTGGTTGGTTTGGCGCCTGGTTCTTGTTCTTTTGTGTATTGTCCTGTGTTCTGTTTTTTTGTTTTGTTTTTTTGTTTTATTTGTTGTATTTTTGTTTTCTGCTTTCTCATTGTGTCTTCTCTGTTGTAAAATGTAAAAAATTAAACAACATGGGTAATAAGACAAGGTAAGCCTCGATACTCCTTTGAACTGTGTTTTAAGAATTTTGACAAACTTTATCCCCATTTTGTTAAGCAGGAATTATGATTATCCCATCACCAAGAAATGCCCTCCGAACATTCTGTGAGGTAGAATGGCCCACCTTCGGAGTCGGCTGGCCCCCTGAAGGGGCACCTTTGATCCCCAAGTAGGCATGACTACCCACAATGGGCTATATCTAACATCACTCTTGGTAATCCTGGGCCACCCCAGATCAAATAAGAATATTCTACCCTGGGCGGGAAGCAAACAACTAATTCCCCCCGCCTGGATAAAGGTTTGGATGGTCGGAAACGGACAGGGAGGGCAAGCCCCTGGTTATGGCTGGGAGAACTCCCCCAGGGTCCCTCAAAAACAAACCATAAATCCACTAAGAGCGCCCTGTCTACAGGACTCTCCGGAGGATTCCCTCCTTCCCCCAGGATGCTTCGGCTCCTCTTATCCTCCTGCCGCGGGTGCAGTCGCAAGCTGCTCCACTAACTACTCCACCATCTCCCTCTCCCTCTCCTCAACCGCTTCCTCAATTGCCCCACTCATCCACTCCTCCAACTCTAGTCTTCCCCAAAGGAGCCAGCCCCTGTTCTTTCTCCTCCCCATACCCGACAGGGCCACCCTTATGGAAGGCCTGACTCAATTGCTTCCCCCTGGCGACTGCCGGCTCCATTTCTATTAATATCCCTGAAGTGGAACCGACTCCGGCCCCTGTTCTTCCTCTCCGCCCAGATTCCAGAGGTCGCTAGTGTATGTTCCATTTTCCACAACAGACCTTTATAACTGGAAAAACCAGAAATCCCCCGTTTTAGCACGGATCCTAGTTCTTGATTTCTCTGGTTGATTCCGTTTTCTTTAATCACCTCCCCCACCTGGGATGACTGTCAACAGATTCTCCATACTCTCTTCACCACGGAGGAAAGGGAGCCAGAATCCTGGCAGAAGCGGCTAAAGCGCTGCCTGGGATAGTGCTCTTACAAAGCGACGAAAAAAAACAGAAGCGATGAACGAGCTTTATCCTAGGAGAAGACCAAGCTGGGACTATGAGACAACTGAAGGTAGGAGAGCACTCGGTGAGTACCACCAGACTCTGTTAGAGGGGACTTAAGAGGGCAGCTCGAAAACCACGAAATCTTTCTAAGGTGGCAGATGTGAAACAAGGGCCAGATGAGTCCGCCTTCAGCGTTTTTCTCGAGCGCCATCCTGGAGGCGTACCGTCTATATACTCCTATAGACCCTGAGGACCCAACAAGCCTCAAGGCGATTAAATCTGGCTTTGTGACTCAGTCAGCCCCCCAGACATCCGTAAAAAGATTTCAAAAGGATAGATGGTTTTGCAGGATAAAACACAGTCAAAATTATTGGAATATAGCCCAAAAGGTGTGTTGAAAATAGAGATAGCCGAGATGATATACTGATACAGGAAAGTAAACAGGGCACAGTGGCCGCATTACAGGCTTCTGAAACCTCGAATCCTAGACAAAGCAGACCACATACAACAGAGACAAAAAGCGGTCTTCTCTGCTACAAAAACCAGTGTGCTTATTGCACAAAAAATTAGACATTAGAAAAAATGAATGCCCCCAACGTAATCCGAAAAGCTTGCCCCGATCACAGGCCAGAGCCTCCTCAGCCAAAACCAGTTTTAACTTTAGAAGAATCAGGGGGGGCCATGGCTCTTTCAACTAGGCTCCGAGAGCCCATGGTAACTTTCTCAATTGGGGCCAACCTGTAAATTTCCTAGTGGATACAGGAGCTTCACATTTCAGTGTTACAGAAGCCCATAAGACCCCTCACTAATGAAACCATGAAAAGTGCAAGGGACAACAAGAGAAATTAAAAAGTATAAAAATGGGACTACAGACCGGACTGTTAACATAGGACGAGGAACTGTAACTCACTCCTTCATTGTTATCCCTGAATGCCCTTTCCCGTTGCTAGGACGGGACCTTTTAAGCAAACTTCAGGCAACTATCTCATTTTCTGGAGATATGCCTACATTAAAAATTGGGAAATCCTGCAAAGGCCCTAACTATAACCTGCCCATTAAGTGGAGAAATATCTGCTTTTTCAAATCCTATCCAAACTTCAGAAGGAAAATGAGAGAAATTATTAATTCAAGAAATTCCTACAGTTTGGGCTGAGGATAACCCTCCAGGGCTAGCTGAGCATGTGCCACCAGTTGTAATACAACTAACATCTGGGCGGCTATGCCCATCCGGGTTAAACAATACCCCATCTGTTTTGAAGCCAAAGAAGAATTAAAACCCACATCAGGCGTCTCCTAGAAGTGGAGATACTAATTAGATGTCAATCAGCTTGGAACACCCCCTTGTTGCCTGTCCAAAAAGCCTGGGACTCAAGATTACAGACCAGTACAGGACTTAAGGGAAGTGAACAAACGGGTAGAAAACTATACACCCAACTGTCCCTAACCCCTACACTTTGCTCAGTTTTGTTGCCACCAGAACATACAGTTTATACTGTATTGGATTTGAAAGACGCGTTTTTCTCCATCCTTTGTCAAAACTGAGTCAGCCTATCTTTGCTTTCGAATGGACAGATTTGGAGATCGGGGATATCGGGACAACTGACCTGGACTCGACTACCTCAGGGATTTTAAAAATTCCCCACTATCTTTGATAAACTCTCAATCAAGATCTGAGACTGTTTCGCAGTAAGTACCCTGAGGTAACCTTGCTCCAATATGTATATGATTTCTGTTAGCAGCAAAAGACAAAGAGAACTGTTTCAAGGGCCACTCGGATTTGCTAGACCCTGGCTCAATTGGGGTACCGAGTCTCCAGAAAAAGCAAAAATCTGTTCCTCTCGGTTACTTATTTGAGGATATGAGCTGAGGGAAGGAAAAGACTGTTATCCCAATCCCGCATAGAACCATAAGAAGATCCAACCCCAACCACTAAAAAGCAGGGTTAGGAAATTTCTAGGGGCAGTTGGATACTGCCACCTTTGGATACCTGGATTTGCTGAAATTGCCAAGCCGTTATATACTGCAACTGCAGGAGGCAAGTCACCTTTAATTTGGGACTGATGAAAATAAATTGGCCTTCAAAAATTTAAAGGAGGCTCTGGTTCAGCCCCTGCCTTAACCCTCCCTGATATATCTAAGCCCTTTCATCTTTATGTTCATGAGAAAAAGGGTATTGCTAAAGGAGTTCTTACCCAAAATTTAGGGCCATGGAAAAGACCAATTGCCTACATTTCAAAAAGGCTGGATCCTGTAGCATCAGGATGGCCCCCTTGTTTACGAGCCATAGCGGCTACTGCAATACTGGTAAAGGAAGCAGACAAACTTTCTCTGGGCAGACTCTCACTGTGACTGCCCCTCACACAGTGGAAACCCTATTGTGAGATGCCACCAGTCGATGGATGTCAAATGCCCGTCTCACTCAGTACCAAGCTCTCCTTCTAGACAAGGACAGATTGACCTTCAGTAAATCCCTGGCAATCAATCCTGCAACCCTGCTGCCTGATAATAACCCAGAGGAAGCCAATTCATGACGGCTCAGAGATGCTTGGATGTCATCCAAGGTACCCGACCAGACCTGACTGACATTCCTCTCACCAACAGAGACGCAGACCTTTACCACCGATGGTAGCAGTTATGTCCGGGATGGAATAGGTATGCGGGAGCAGCAGTTGTTTTACGGGCCAAAAGAAATTATCTGGGCACAGTGCTTTGCCCAGAGGCTCATCAGCCCAAAAAGCAGAAATCATTGCAGTAACACAGGCATTGAGATGGGCAGAAGGAAAACGGGTAAACATTTACACGGACAGCCATTATGCTTTTGCTACAGTACATGTGCATGGACAGATATACAAACAAAGGATTTTTTAACTTCAGATGGAAAAGACTATACAAAAATAAAACAAAAAAATTCCTTCAATTACTGGAGGCTAATCTGGTTACCAGATAACTGGCTATTATCCACTGGCCTGGACACCGTAAAGACAATAGCCCCCAGACCCAAGGTAATAACTTGGCCGATCAAACAGCCAGAGAAATAGCCCTTGGGGAGTCAAAATGTCAAAACTATTCTTAAACTCTCAAATTGCCCCCCAAACTCCCAGTTAAAATTGAGGAAGAAACTCCTTCATACACTACTGAAGAGATAAACTTATACTCCTCTATGGGAGCCCAACAAAACTGTCACGGGCTGGTGGACTCTCCCAGATGGGAAAAATTTGCATGCCTAAGCTTTTAGGAAGAAAGTGGTTAACTGATCTTCATCAGGCGATACATTTATCCCCCAAGAAAACTTCAGAACTAATTTCACCCCACGTTTGGTTCCCGGGACACCGAGAGATACTCAAAAACATTTCAAATCGCTGCAGACATGTGCACAGGTAAATGCTAAAAAGAACCATCTTCCACAGGGAAACAGAAGTCAAGGTACTGTACCTGGTAAATTTTGGGAATTAGACTTTACTGAAATTAAACCAGGACTATATCAGATATAAATACTTGTTAGTCTTTGTTGAAACTGTCTCAGGCTGGGTAGAAGCCTTTCCTACTCGAACAGAAACAGCACAAAAAGTAGTTAAAAAAACTAATAACTGAGATTGTTCCTAGATTTGGCCTTCCTCTAACTTTGGGGTCTGACAATGGCCCGGCCTTCACGGCCAAATTATCTCAATTAATTTCAAGAGCCCTAAATAAAAATTGGAAATTACTTTGTATGTACCATCCTCAAAGTTCAAGAAAGATAAAAAAGATGAATAAAACATTAAAAAAAACTTTGACTAAATTAATACTTGAGACTGGTGGTAATCTGGGTTGATCCTGCCTTTTGCTCTTCTTAAGGGCCCGTTGCACTCCTTACCGGGAAAAATTTACCCCTTATGAAATAATTTATGGGCGGCCACCGCCTTTGGTTCCCAGAGTACACCAAGATCTGGTGGGAGACATTCCAATCTCAGAAACACTCAAAGGGCTACAACTAATCATAGATAAGATCTTTCCCCAGTCCAGGCTGCTCAGCCCGTTGGACACAGACTGCCCGATCATTCATTCCAACCAGGCGATGCTGTGCTGATACGACGTTTGAGAACTAACAGCCTTGAGCCAGGTGGAAAGGGCCCTTACATCGTGATTCTCCGCACTCCTACTGCCGTCAAAGTTGTCTGGTATTCCTGCCTGGATCCATCACTCACAGCTAAAAAAGGCACCTACAGAAACCACGGAGGAAGAACCCACTGGAAGAGAATCCAGCAGCCAGAGGTAGAAAGTGACTAAGCGGGGCCTTTTAAAGTTAAAATTACTAAGGTTTAATATTTTGTCACTAAATTCTTATTGCTTTCCCTGTTATTATAAGCATTATGCTAATAATTTTTGCCTGTTGGAGTATACATGTATCCTTGGGTTTTAACTATGCTGGCCTCAACAAACTTGTACCCCATCTGTAGCCCAAAAAAGGACCTGCTATTGCAGGATCTCCACTAATACTAAATTGTACTTACTCTTGTCAAGATCCAGTAAATTGGCCCTATCAAATGGTATAAAGATAACCAAGAAATTTTTAGTCAGATATTCAGGGAGGGAAAAGGACCATGGAGAAATCTTACAGACCAATCTCGAGGAGATAATATAAATTTTGAAATCTATAAATACTCTGCTCACCCTCAAGATTCAGGACAGTATTCCTGTACTAAGCTAAAAAAAGGGGCCCCAATAGATACTGTTTATTCAAAAGCTACTTTAAAGGTAGATGTTTCTGTGAGTCCCCTAAATTCTGTAACTACTCAAAATTTTTGGTTACAATTGGCTGTTGACACTATAGACAAAAGTTCCTTCTGTGTACACAAGAAGGAAACTCCATCCATCAATTGCTAGCTAACAATCTTATGGGTCTATCTGTAAAATATACTGACTATGTTAAAGTCACTGGTGATAGAGCAACGCAGCAAGACTGGCCAGTATACCATGCAGAGCCAGCTTTGCCAGCTTCACTGGTTATTCAAAAGCATTGTTTATGCATAGATTGCATCCTTCCCCGATCCCCCCCAATTGTTCTATTGAGCAAAATATCTCCCTACCCAATGGCAAACGACTGCCAACAGGATGGGTTTTTCTCTGTAATAAAGCAACTTTCCAGGCTTTGCCTACAAACTTTTCTGAGATCTGTTCTATTGGACGGATCTTTCCTTTACTGCCATCTCTGACAGCTCCCCACCGAATGGTCCGAAGTCTGCCCTCCAACTGCGATGACAATTTAATCCTCCTAGACCCACTAGACACTGCAATTGCAGCAGCCTTTCCTTTTGCCACTTCCGGGTCTAGTTGTAGAAATACAAAGAGAAATCACAAAATTAGCCTGTAGTTTTAGCAAAACAGCTAACCTTACTGCACAAGTTTTGGCAGAAATTAATCAAGAGATGAAAAAACTTCAAACCTCAATGTTACAAAATAGAGCAGTTATTGATTTTCTTTTATTGAAACATCACTTGGGTTGCCAACAATTCCCCAGACATGTGCTGTTTTAATGTTACAGATTATTCTAACGTTATCCAACAACAGGTAGATGAGATAAGACAGGAGATTAACAAAATTAAAACGAGTAATTCTTGGTTAGGCTTGGGAGATTGGTTTCCATGGTTAACTTCTCTCTTAGGTCCTATAATTTGTATCCTTCTCTTACTAGTTATTGTCCCATGTGTTATTAACTATATGCTCCGGTTTATTGGGCTGCAATTTAATTCTATTATGTACCATCGATAAAATTAGCCTATATGATTACCTCCCTTTCAAAGATTTGAAAAGTAAAAAAAAAAAAAAGGGGGGGGGAATGATAAACCAGCCTAATTCCATCTTAAGGGGACTGGGAGCCATCCTGTCAAAAAGTTATGAAAAGCCCACTTCAGTTTTCTATGAAATGCTAGGATTCTTATTTGGCTTGAGCTTATTGTCTGGCATTCATTCCCAGGCCTTGAGCTCGCTCAGGCCTGGCTGTCCTTGACCAGATAACAACTCTCTCTCTCTCTCAAACTAACGGTGCCTCATAAACTTTTGATGTGGGGTTTAACTATTACTCCCCTTTTTTTCTTGGAATGCAATGCCATGTAGATATTAGTTGCTACTTGCTTTGAATTACACCTGTCTGACCTTGTTAGCTGTAAGTTCCCAAGATTTTCTGTAACTCTTTGAACTATAAAAACCTTGTCTTCCCGGTGGAGAGCGGCGCTGACCCCAAGCCCAGTGTTTGGGAGGGGCAGCCCTGGCCAGCTCTCTTTAATATGTATACAATATAAGCTTGCTTTAATCTAAAAATTGGAGTTGGTGGTCTTTCTTTGCGTCTTGGATCAACATGTGGATGCTTCTGGTGGTATTTTGTATTTAGGAAAGGCCCTGGGCTTTGCTTCCTGCACCACCATATTCCATGCATGAAGCTAAAGGAGTCTGCTGAGGTCTCTGAGGTTTAAACAGGAACCCCTTAGAGAAGACTCTTGATACCCGCGTTACTTCCAGAGTTTCTTTTTTCATCTCTGTGTGGAAAGTCTTCAATCTACTTTCCTGTCAGAAGACCAGTGCATTAAAAAAATAAAACTTTAAAACTACTAGCCCAACATTTCAGTGTTTCAAATAGGAAAACCATTCTGGATGACTAACCTACCACACTACCAAAAGTGGAAATAGAAATTTCCCTAACATTTTTCATCAGTTAAGATCATTCGTTAATAAACTAGTAAAACAATCTAGAAAAATAAAACTCACTTGAAAAAAGCCTGCGTAAGGACTGGGCTGTGGAATGCAGTCTGGCACAACCAATTAGTAGAGCTTATTTATGTGCCAATATTTTATTCGCCAATTTTTCTCTTCTGAATATGTGCTTCCTCCTGGAGAAATTTAATAATTCTCAAAACCTCTAATGAGATTATCATTAATTGTCAGACACAAATATCCACAATTGGGCATAAACAAGTAGAATCAAGCAAGAAATTACTATGACTCAGCTTTCTTCAACTCAATGAGAAGTCCCAGACCAATAATGGACCAATCCTGTCTTTATGGTCTCATTGGCTCTTTGTCCTCTGATAGTTTCAACTCTAAGTGTTGATTAAAATGAAGCAGCATTCTGTGAATATCTGGGTCCCAGTTCAACCCATTCTCTAAGCTCCTCAGCACCAAGGGAAATGTGACCAGTAATTGAATCTAATGTTCCTGGAAAGAACAACTTAAAGGCCAGAGGAATAAATAGATTTCATCCCAAGTGCCACCATCCAATGTGGTAGCAACTACTTGGAACATTATGTTGCAGAGGATTAGAGGACTCTCCCCATTCAAAAGAAAAATGAGTTGTGACCCATTAGAGATGTCTCTCACAAGTTAGTGAGGCAAGGAAAAGTGTGGGAGTGGCTAGCAATATAGGACAAAAGATTGAGTAAACACAAGAAATTTGCAAATAAATGAAAAGCGGTATTTACAGTTTTAATCAACTTTTTATTCAAAATGTAGATCTGATGTGCAGGAATTACTGAGACCGGATCCTATGCAGTGTTGTAGCACCAGATGACAATTGTAGTGATCTCCTGGGGTTAGAGCTGTATCAGAACCTTAAACAACAGCTCTTGTCCTCTAGCCAAGCCAGCCTAGTAGGAGTTACCCGAGTTTGCTGCCAACTAAACATTGCAAATTGTACTGCATTTGCAACTACAGGCTGATAGGACCAAAATTCTTAGCAAAAGAGATAGGCAAGGGACAAGAACTGATTCTGCAGTTATTAGAGCCCTGGCTAACAATGTAAAATTATTCTTTATTATGAGAGCAATGGTATTTCATTTTGAT
The DNA here is from genome assembly GCA_025594165.1 of Tamias sibiricus. Taxonomy (NCBI): domain Eukaryota; kingdom Metazoa; phylum Chordata; class Mammalia; order Rodentia; family Sciuridae; genus Tamias; species Tamias sibiricus. The sequence continues at coordinate 21,287 of JAKELJ010000245.1, read as the reverse complement.
ACTTCACTGTCATAATTCCTATAGAGAATTTGGTATTTGTTATTTCAAAGAAGAAATAAATGAATAATGTTTTTATGGGGAGTCAAAATTTTTATTTTTATTCTCAAAATGAAACATGAGCCAGGCTTGGGAGGCCTGTGACTTGGGAGGCTGTGGCAGCAAGATGGCAAGCTCAAGGACAACCTGGACATCTTAGTGAGACCCCATCTTGATATTTTTTTTTTAAATTAAAAGGGCCAGGGATGTAGCTGATGGTAGAGCATCCTTGGTTTCAATCCCAGTACCACAAGAAGAAAAAAAGGCATGATTATGCTACAAAAGACATAATAGAGTCGAGAATTATCTAGAAATAAAAGTTTATTCATTTGCATGCTTTACTTGGAAGATTTGACTATAGGTTTTTTTCTCCCTCATAAGGCCTCCTTGCCAAATGCTAGTTTGAAGATAAAAATTAAAGAATATCTTTACCCTCTACCACTTAAATGCCCCTTGTCTTTTGTCTCATCTTCCAATACTCTGTTGTTTTCCTATAGTTTATTTTTACTATTATTACTATTGTTGTTGTTGTTATTTGGTACTACAGATGGGGATTGAACCCAGGGGCACTTACCACTGAGTCATATCCCCAGTCTTCACCCTCTTTTTATTTTGAGACAGGGTCCCACTAAGGGCATCATTAAATTGCTATAGCTTGGCTTTGAACTTCCCATCCTCCTGCCTCAGACTACCAAGTCACTACGATTCCAAGCGTGCACCACCACACCTGGCCACACTGTATTAAAATATATCTGTGGCTCAAAGCACAACAAAGGATAGTATTTTATGACAGGGTAGATCTAGGTTATAAAATGCCTACAGGCCCTCCTTACAAGTGAACAAAATTTGAAGAAAGAATATGAAGACTTCTGATTGCAACCAGTCTACCAGCTTCCTCATGCAAAAGCTTAAAGAGAGGAATCTTGTTTTCACATTATCAGGACCTGTTGGGCTTACTGGGCCTTGCAACATTTTTTTATTATTGTTTTACCTAATGAATGTAAAACAATATTTAGAAGAAAAGTTTCAAGTCCGACTAGCTCAGAATCTTTATGTCTTCAGATGGAGCAAGTTCTGGAGGCAATCCCTTCTACCTTTGATTTAAGAAATACACTGACATCAAAAAATAAAATACTGGCATGAGATTGTGGCAAATACCCAATTAGAATGGACCTTGAGAGAGCAGAGCATTGTTCTAAATTTTTATATGACATTAAAACTAGGGTTTCAGAGACTTGTTACAAAAACCTGCTCATATCATAAGGATTCTGTTTATGCGATGTTTGTTTAAACAAATAAATGTGTAAATTTTCCACAGTACAGCAGTGTTTATAGGGGGAGGTAGTTCGGTGTTTCCTAAATTGGATTACTAGGGTTTTTTTTTATTTAATTTGCATTATCAAACAAACTTTTCTGTAAATCAATAATGTTGCCTTCATTTTATTTAGAACTGCTCTTTACAGGGATTAGAATTATTAAATCCTCCCCTATGACAATCCATGTGGCTTCTTTTCTTCCTATAATTCTAGTTCTTGACTTTGGGCCAGTTTGCCAGATGTATTTGATACTATGGAAACATCTGTGTCTGATGGCAGTGGATTGAGGGCATTTATCTCTGTTCCCTGCATAAGATCCCCAGGAATCTATCAGTCTTTCTCTTAGTTCAGAAATAGTACAACTGTTTTCTGATGTAGGCACTCCCTAAAATTTCATTTCTAGAACAGGAAGTCCTCCTTTAATGATAGTCTTCTGATTTTCTTCTGGCTCTAAATAAAGCACGTGGATTCTATTTAACAGTTGAAGTGGTTTAATTGAAAAAAATTATGATTCATATTCCAAATTTTGACAATCTCTAAGTATTCCACCTCTTTAATGATTAAATCCTTGTAAGCCTCTGTTTTTACATTACTGCTCTATATGCTTAAAAACATTCAGTGGGTTTCTGCCTTCTTTGGGATATAAGTTTATATAGTTCAGAAGATCTTGCCAAAGGTAAGAGTATCTTCAATAATTTACAATGAAAATTCCTAGGGCCCAACCCCAAAGCTTCTGATATTGTGAATCTGGATCAAGATCAGGGCCTGGACATCGGTGTATACTGACTTTTTCTTTCCTAGTACTGGCAATCAATCCAGGGCCTCACATATGGTAGGCAAGCATTCTGCCACTGAGTACATTCCCAGTCTTACATACAATATTTTTAAAACTCGCCTTGTTCAGTTTTTCTACAAATATAAAATTGCCCTTAAATAGTCTATTTTTAATGCAAATAAGTTAAAAAAATAAAAAATAAATACTCCTTCAGTGTTTTGGCAATCAGCCTGGTTTGAGAACCCCCAGGAATTTCTTTGTTACTGACAACATTAAGGACCTTAGGTTGAAGTCTTGTTGGCTGCAAATGCCTAATCCTTCAGGTGCCCTCTAGTGGACTAGAATAAAATACACTTTCTGAAAGTTATACAGTTAATGGGCTTGAAGTAGTCTAAAATAAAATGCATGTGAAGACCAATTAATTATGAGATGCATTCTGAAAACAGATATGTGCATCTCAGCAAAATCACGATAGCATGTTTGTTTTTTTTTTTTTTACTGGATATGGGCCCTCCAAGACTGGGAAAGCAGCACCATATCTGCTTCACAATTGGTTTTTGCTGGAGGGAAAAGAGCCTGGGTTAGCAATGTGAGCCACAGGCAGATTTTCTTTGCCCAGGCACAGAGCTCCACTAGGATTTGCTCTGTGATTTCTGAGGACAGAGAAAAAATCAAGTTTTAGAAACGCAATACATTTTATGTTAAATTCATGTCATTCATCTACTCAATGCATCTTCCACTGAGAGAGGGGAAATTGGAATCTCGTTGAATACCCCTTGTGGGGCTGGGGTTTGTGGTTTCAGCGGTAGAGCGCTCGCCTAGCAATGTGTGCGGCCCGGGTTCGATTCTCAGCACCACATAAAACTAAAAACACATTGTATACAACCAAAGCAAATAAATAAATATTAAAAAAAAAAAAAAGAATACCTCCTTGTGTTCAAGTTAGATAACCTTGACATGTGACTCATTGGACAAATTCCAGAGACACCAAGTTATGGAAGCCTAAATTTATAGGCATGACTGTCTCCATTAACCTTGCATTATTCCTGGGGCCTGGAGGAGTGCAAAAGATCTTAACGTAGGGGTGGATTTTTTATCCAAATGTGCACTGTACTCAGGGGTCAATGCGGAGTCTCTTCTATTCCTGCAGTAACTTGAGCCAGAGTAGGGAGAAACCAGTGGGAACACAGTGCTTCTGATTAGCTTCCAGGGGTTAAGGGAGGTCAGCCATAGAATCAGCTTTTGATGTTTCCAATAACAATGCTCCCTCATTGAGCACGTGCATAAGAAAACAAAACACTAGAATCCAAATCTGAATTTTTCTGGGTACTTATTCCCAGTGGGAATGTTCTATCCCAATGGAATAAGTAAATTCTAAACAAGCTACAGAAGATTTTCTATCTTGTTGCACAACCTTAAAGAGATTGTGAAAGGAGATGGCACAACTTGATAGCTGTAGGCATAGCATAAAGGGACAACTATAAATTAAAAGAACATGCAGCTACATTCAATCCTGTACTTCCTTCCTGTAACTGGAGATAGACAGATCACTATGTATACTACTATGCAGTTGATTTTGACTCTCCATATCTCTCTCAAATCTGCCTTCTTTTTCTCTATTCTATTGACAACATCCTGGGCCTGGCCTTTGGGGATGGTCTCACTGACTGTAATACAGCCACCTTCTTTACTATATTTTTCAAACTACAGCCAGGATGATTTTTTTTTTTCCAGTCCTGGGATCAAGCCGAGGACCTCATGCGCATGCTAACAAGCTCTCTATCACTGGGCTACATCCTCAGACCCCATAGGGTGCTATTTTTAATGTGCCAATCTCTTCAAGTCACTCAAATTTAAAACTTTTTCAATATTTTCGCATTGTGCTTAGAATAAAAATAATAAATTTCATTAGCATAATCTGTAAGCTTGACTATGAAACATGTACCAACTTAGGTCATAATGTGCTAATTATAGCTCCTCAAATGTATGTAAAGTCATTTATAGTTTCCACTTCTTCATAAATGTATTTCCTCTGCCTGAAACAATGCCTTCCTTCTCATGCCCACTTCCTCCCTTCCCCAGCCTCTTTACCTACTCAGACATCACTTCCTCAGGGAGGTCCTTGTTCTCCAGCTCCCACCACACTTTATGGTCCCCACTCAGTAATCTCTTCATCCTCTTACACTCACTTGCCTCTGTCTCTGAAGCTGGAAGGGAAGCAAAGACCCTATTTTCTTTATTCACTCCCACAATCCTAGTGCCCTAACACAGTTCGACCCAAAGTAGGTGGTCAATGAATGTGTGTTGAATGAATGAATGGAGGGGTGATGCTCTGCAGAACAATTCTATACTAGCATATGATCATCCCTCCTTTCTAAACCTTTCTTTCCTAGCTTCCAACTCTGTTATAACATCTTGGGAAGGAAGGAGCAAATCTTGGTTTGGAAAAGCTGAGGGATGACTTATGATAATCTGTTTCCTTCCAGCTCTCCCTCCTGGCTGAGAATTCCTCATCTATTAGACCCCTGCAGCTCCAGACTCAGAAAAAAGTAAAACTGATCTGGCCAAGATCACATGGCTACTTAGTGACAGAAGAAGATTTCCTGAGCTAAATCCCATTCTATGAGGTTAAATACCATTGACAAATACACAGAATATGCCCTCTCATAGCTTGCATGTGTTTTGATATCCTTTTCTAAAGAGTAGACAACTTGTGTCCCCTGCCAGATCTTGGACCTGCCCTCCCACTGATCCCCCTCCAATGTGCCCCATCTCCACAGGGTGCATACGCCTTTTCACCTTTTTCCAGTTTTTCAAACACTAAGCAAGGTGCTGCTGTAAAGGGATTTTTGCAGGCGTATTAATTTAAGTCTCAATCTTAAAGTCTCCCTTAGGAGAGGGAGATAATCCATAGTCAGTTTGAGCTCTTAAAGGGACTGAGCTCTTCCTGGGAAAGACAGGTTCAAAGCATGAGGCAAGTTGGATGCAAGGGAGACCCTCCATTGCTGACTTGTTACACAGCAGGAAACCAGGGGCAGCCTCTAGGCACTGAGAACAACCCTACTAGTAAGAAAGTGGCAACCACAGTCCTACAACCACAAGGAATGAGATCCTGCCAACTACCTGAATAAGCGCTGGATGACTCCAAATCTCAGACAAGAAACACCGCTCAGGCAGATAGCATGGTTTCTGTCTTGTGAGACCAAGAAGAGAGTCTCACCACATCATACCCAGATTTCTGACCCTAGAGAACTGTGAGTTAATAAATGGCTGTTATTTTAAGACATTAAATTTATGATAATTTGTTATGGAGCAATAGAAAACAAATATATACTCTACCCTGAAAGTACAACAGATCATATTTAGGAAAATTCCTAAATTTTGGCTGGGTGCTACTGAGAAAAGCCTCCCAATGCTGGTGTGCCCCTAGAGTTGATCCTAACAACTTTCCTTGGTTGTACATGATGACTCTTGGACAAATTCTCCTCACAGAGATCTGACCCATTAACCCACAGTGGAATTAGATACACTCTTTTGTGAGTGCAAAAGCAGTCTGACTGATGTCGGGCACAAACTCATAGATTATATGGTTTTACTATATGCTGGAAAATGCATGATTTCCAACCTGTTCAGCAAATTGGTGTTGCCCATCTAGGTTTATAACTAGCTCTTCAATGAGGGTAGAAAATACGCCTAAAAAAAGTTAATAATATTTTATGTTACTGGGCTTGCAGCAAATGTTAACCATGCTGCATTGATTGACAGATTAATAAATCCAGCTCAAATCACAGACCAGACTTGTATGTACACTTTTCTGGAAATGTTAAGAAAACTATTCATGGATGCAACTGACTAGATAAGAGTTAAAATACCCATAACAATTAAAATTTACAATTAACCCCATAACATTGTTGATAAAGAATAACTTATGGTGCAGGCATGGTGGCATTCTCCTGTAATCCCAGTGGTCAGGAGGCTGATACAGAAGGATTACAAGTTCAAAGCCAGCCTCAGCAACTTAGTGAGGCCTAAGCAACTCAGTGAGGACCCTGTCTCTAAATATATATATATATATATGAAAGGGCTGGGGATGTGACTCAGGTAGTCTAGGTGCCCCTGAGTTCAATCCTCAGTACCCCCCTAAAAAAAGAAAAAGAATAACTTATCAACAATATATTTCAAAGCACTTTCAACATTCATGAAAATTAGCTTAATTACACTAAATATTTTCTGTTTTGAAACTAAATAGGAGTTCTATCAAAGGGGGCTGTGTATCCCTGGGATTTTTTATTTTTTTAATTTATAATAATTACAATTCATAGTGCCCGTATATAGCATCTTTTTACATACAACTGTTTGTATACCAAAGTACTATTTGTAACAATTCAGGTCTTCAATCATGCATTTAGGAAAAATGATATCCGTCTCATTCAACCCACCTTTTTTTCTTTTTTCTTTTCTCCCCCTCTCCCCCCTTGCTCCACCTCCCTTTCCTCACCTCCCCTTTGCCCTGGGATTTTTTATGTAAAATTAAGTATGCACATATGCATTTTCTCGAAGGCAAAAGTTTTATCACTTTTGGCTGATACATAAAAAAATCCAAACCAAGCTAAAGCAACTGTACATTGTAGTTTCTGAGGTTGTATCTGCTTGGAATATACAAATTTTTAATTGTTAACACCAAAATACTTTAAAGATATAAAATAAAATAAACCATTAGGGGCACGGTTTATTTGATCTTCTAATTGGCTATTAGTTTGTGTTTCATGACTTAATATCTTTTCAAGTACTATTAGATGTTGCCAGATAAAAAAAAAAAAAAAAGGCCTCTACTACCAGGGCATGACTTACTTTTTATATCCATTTTCATTTAGATGAACCCCTTGTAAGCAATGATTTCAGCATGACTCATTTTAATAGCATATAAACCATCATCATTTTAATAGAGTATAAGAAGGCTTTTACACCCCCAGGGTAACATTTTATAAATAAATGTAGACTTCTTTAATTATAATTGCAATTACTTGGCATAATGTGCAAGCCAATGGGCTAGTTATGATGGTTATTGCCTTGATTTAAAAATTTAAGAGATGCCATCATAATAGTTTCAACATATAACCCTAATTCTAAAACTTACATAAAGTGTTTCCAGTCATAAAATTTGTTGAACTTATAAGATGAACTGTGATTCTATGAGCTCTTTGCAGAGTTAAGATATATAAAGTTCTTTTATGCAATTGCTAAGAACTGGAGTAAGAGCAACCAGCTGGAGTTTGAGTTGTGATTCAAAAGAGAAAATTAAACCAAAATGAAAAACAAAGAATAAAATTATTTGAATTAAACAACATTCTTTGACTATCATCTTTAATGCCCTGAAATTTTGGGCTGTCCAATGACATTTTAAAATTTAAAATACAAAAGTGATAATTTTCAAGATTAATGTTATTAACTAGTCATATGGTCGGTTTGCATAAATACCATTTGACAGTGAGTGTGTATGTGGCATGTGCAAAAGTGGTACTTGGGGTTGCTTTAAGATACTTTGGATCTTAAGTGTCCCCCAAGGTCCACATGGTATAAGGCTTGGTCTCCAGCATGGGCACTACTATTGGAGGTGGTGGAACCTTAAGAGGTGGACCTCACTAGGTCTTTAGGTCATTGGTACATGTCCTTGAAAAGTGGATTATGAAAACTCAAATCTCTTTCTCTTTCTCTTTCAAAAAATTTTCTGGCCATGAAGTGAGCTGTGTTTTTGCTTCACCACCCTTCTGCCATGATGTGCCACCACAGGCCTACTCAGGGGACTAAAACTGCTAAAAACCCAGATAAGTCAAAGTTAGCAATCTTTTTTCTTTTTTATAAATTGAAAACTCTCTCAGTATTTGTTATAGTATCTTCTGTACTAACACAGAGGTAAGACTCTATAAATGTTGATATCTGAAGATTTATCTAAGCCTGTATATATGAAGCTGTAATGTAATCCCATAATCTGTATATGAGTAATGTTGATGGGATTTAAAATAGAACGGCTAGGGGTTACGGCTTAGTGTTGGCCTACATGCGTGAGGCCCTGGGTTCCATTCCTAGAACTGCAAAAAATGAAAATATTTCACAAAACCAGATTGTTTTGAGAGATATTGTCTCTAAGTATAGGGACAAACTTGTATTTATTTCTATTAAATGTGCCTACTTCCCCAAAGATTCTATGACCCAAACATCGATCTAAATAGTGTGTGAATAGCATTATCAATGTGTCAACATAAGCAGCAGAGGTTTTTAAAAGAAGCATGCCCTTACTAGGCCCAGCCAATACCTGAAATTTCCCTACAAGGAGGCTGTTCTATTCTAGACATGTGTTTTAGAAGGCATTTTCCATTTCTCTGACCATCAAAGCAGGATGTTCTGGAGGACATGAGAGGGCTGCACCTTGGTGCTTACATTATAAAGATGGGCATTTTTGCCCAGAAACAAGACAACAGTGCTCTTTTAATTCCACTCCTACAGAAGAGTTTGACACTAAAGAATGGACAGGGCTACTTAGAAAGTATAATAAAAGTAGAGCTGATTTCCGTTAAGTACTGCATCGCTTTGCCTCTGCAAAAATCAGAGTCTAGTAATTCATCCTCAGTTCAGATCTTCATGTCCTTTTTGAGAAAATCACTCTGCCTTATTCTCAGTCCACTTAGTCCTTCTAAATCTATATTTAGTCAAGAAGGACAAGGTGTAAAGATTCGGCTGGATGAGGTTTAATTTACACTTAAATACCAAATAATCACTTGAGCTGTAACAAATATCTTAGAGGTCTGCACTAGAATGTTGATGCTACTAAATGATTTATAAATAAGTATAGTATGCCACTCCAGATTTTTGACATCATTGAGTTTGAATTTTGGGATCATGCCAATTTCAACGACTGTTAAAAAAAATTAATGAAGAATGCCCCACTCAAAACTGAAAATTTGTCGTACATGCTTTATATTATCTTTAATCTTTTGCATTTCTCCATCCCAAATAGCAATAACTTGACAATGAGATGCTACTTCATACTCACAATCATGGCTTTTAAAAAACAAATGCAGAGACAAATGTTGGTGAAGATAATAGAGAAACCACCTCATAACATTATTGGTTGAGATAGTAAATAACATGTGCTCCATCACTTTACCAAAACAGTTGGAAGTTCTTCACAGATGCTAGATACAGTTACCATTATATGACACAGCAATTCTGCTCACAGGCATGTACTCAAGAGAATGGATAACAATGAATTCTACACACTTTAATGCTCAATGTTGATAGCAACATAAGTAGCCCCAAACAGTGGAAACAACGAATGTCATCAACCAGTGATATGGATATATTAAATGTAGTCTACCAAATACAATGGACTATATACTTGTCCATAAAAAGGAAGATGAAGGACTGAGACATGCTAAACACATGGATGGCAATCTGATAAAAAAATGCTAACTAAGAAAACATGAGATACAAATAAGATCTACATACTATATAAATACCATTTATATCAAATGTCTCGAAATAGGCAAAACCTATGGAGAGTAGTATTAATGGTTTCCAGGGGCTAGTGGGAAGCAAAGGGGATTCATGTATTGATAGCTAATGGGTACAGTATGTAATTTTTGTTTATGAGTGATAAATGTTTCTAAAATTAGATACTGGTAATGCGTTGGGCACTAAACTCCCTGATGTACTAAATATACATACTGAATTGTACACTTGTAAAAGGGTAGATTTTGGGGGCTAGCTAGGGTTGTGTTCTCAGTGGTAGAGCGGCTTGCCTAGCATGTATGAGGCCACTGGGTTCGATTCCCAGCACCATGTTATAAATAAGTTAATAAATAAAGTAAGGATCCATCAACAACTTATAAAAAATATTTTTAAAAAGGGTTTAGATTTTAGGGTTTGTGAATTATAACCCCAATAAAGATAGTTGTTATTAAAATAACAGCAAAAACTTTATAGCATATTAATAGATAATGTTCGTATAGTCTCTTTTTCCTTATCCTTTTATAGCCGTGATTATGTTGAGGTTTTTACTATACTTAAATTTCAAAATTGTGCTAGCTTACTATTATCAGAAATGCAATTTTAAGGGCTATTGCTGATATTCTCTTGAAGATATTTTTCCCCAATGATTAAAGGTAAACTATTATTGAGTGCTCACATGCTTTAATATGGAATGGTAGGCATTATATCTTAGCCCTTTGTATGTATTAGTATATTGAATACTGACAACAATTTTATGAGATAAATGATTTTATTCTCACCATTTTACACAGGAAGGAAAAACCAAGGTTTTAAAATAATTTTACTAGCTAGTGAGTAGTGTAGCCAGTTGTGTTGTTTTACATTTGTTTCTAGTTTTTCAGTATCATTAAAATAATAAGAATTATCCTTGATTGCTGAAGACCATGATTTCTCTGCCTCTATGAATGTTCTGGCTTCATTAATAATCATAGACCAGACCAACCATGCCTAAAAAAATCACATAAAATAATTCAGGGAAATAGGCTAAAGCCTGCCGCTTTAGGATCTGAGTCATCTTTGATGACACGCTAATTTCATCTTGGACACTCTGTGACCAGAATGTTGACTGTCAGGCTCTCTGATGCCTGCTTCTCCTTCACTGAGTCTCTGATGGTTGCTTCTTCAGGGGGACTCCAATCCTTGCCATTTTCTCCAACCCTTTGCTGCCTAACCTGCACTATGGAGGGCAGAATCACAAGGCTAGCTGCCACTTGCAGTTTCTAGAATCCTTAGCCAATTCAATTGATCATGAAGAAAAAGAGAATTTGATGTCCGCATTCTAACCATGTGGAAGAAAAGAAAAATCAACCTCCTCTGAGTTTGTTTAGGTAAAGATAACAATCCTACTGTTTACTTAGCTAGGGTGGTTTTAAGCTAATATGAGATCGAGTGCTTCTCAAGAAACTGTAAACATGTGTTAAGGATGATCGTGTTACCTTTGAGTCACAGTCAACTTCCAAAGCACTTGCTTCTGCCAGCAAACAACAGAATTGATACAGCCTTTCAGGTGACCCTTAAGGAGGAGGCCACCAGGGTGAGGGTTTGTCTTTATTAATCATTGTGCTCAAATAGATTGTGCTACAGAATGGCCTGTTTCAACTTTCTGTGCAAAGAACTAGCAAGGAAACATTGTCAGAGGTACCTCTAATTAAACAATCATTCAAATATCTAATTATTTCTTCTTCCCTCTCCCCTCTTTTTCCTGTCTCTGTTAAGGGGGTGCCACCATGTTCACTGTTCACCAAAATCAGAAATCTGGTGATCCTACTCAATTCCTAGTGGGCCAAGTTAGAAATTTCAAGAGTTAGTTTTCTCATTTTCCTTTGCCTTCAATGCACAAATTGATGCAACAAACTTGGGCTCCCACATCTATACCCCATCGTGTCCCCTGGCCTTGGTTAGGTCTTCCTGGTTTTACCTAGACAATTCCAACAGTTTCCCACATGTTCAAACTTGATGGCTCTAACTGGGTCACACCCTCTCCAATTCTCCAGCAATCTCTAAAACACAAATGACTTCCTTTGTTTTTTGTACCGGAATTGAACCCAGGGGTGCTTAACCACTGAGCCCACATCATCAGCCCTTTTCTTTTTAAAATGATTTATTTTGAGACAGGGTCTCACTAAGTTGCTTAGGGCCTTTCTAAGTTGCTAAGGCTAGGCTTTGAAATTGTGAATCCTCGCTGCCTCGGCCTCCCTAGTTGCTGGGATTACAGGCATGCACCACAGTGCCTGGTTCCACATAACATTTCTAATGTTTTTGAAGCTTTTCCTTTTCCAAGAGATAAAGTCTTAATGCGCTTAGGGTGGTTTACCAGGCCTCTTCACACTTCTGCACAAACAGTCCCCACTCCCAGGTTTCCCTTATGGCCCCTGTTTCATCTCCAAATGCTCCTTGCTCTTTACAAAAGGACTACAGATTGTTTTCAGAATATACCTAACACTTTCACATGTATGTGATTTTCAAGTACTTTCCTCTAAGCCTGAAAACTCTGTCTTGCTGTCCTCCATCCCTTCTTTGCCTTGTGAGATCTTACCTTTCTATATCCGAGTCAATGTCACCTTCATGATGTCTTTTCACAGACATTGGACACTCACTTCTCTGGGATTTCATAAGCACTGTGGACAATGGTCACCTTGTAATATTGTTACTGATTTACCTAATTTTACCATACTGGATTTGTAATAGGTCTGATTTCTATGTTAGATGTCTGACTACTGAAAAGTTTAACAAGCCCCAGAGTTAACCCTTTTCCTTTCTGTCCCCACATCTGTTTTAAAAAGAGAAAAAAAAGCCATGGTGTGATGGTAATGTACCCTTTAGGAGCTGATGGGAGATTCAAAATCTCTCTATGGTGACTCCAAACAGGGGACACTCACTCATCCTGGCCCCCACCTAACCACCATAAAACCCCAAGACAGTCCCCTTTCTCTGCTCTTGAGCCATTTTTGGACCAGCTTTGGAAAATCTGACCTGCTCCACCCTGAAAGCCTCATTACATAAATAACAATACTTCTCATACTCTGGAATGTGTGTATGGTATCATCAGTCTTAACATCTGAAACAGATTTTGGATGGAAATCTCTCCCACTTCCATGGAGGGATTAGAACAGAATTATTAGGCACATGAGCCTGTATCTTATTTATTTTCCTTTCTTCAGTACGCTGCCAATAAAAACACCTAATGCATAAATGGTTATTGAATCCGACTATATCTGAATACAGTTTGAGTATAAAAATCTAATTATTATGTAGCTGTGGAGTTAATAGTCACTTATGAACAGTTTAAATGTTTAAATATGGCCAGTGGGAAAATGAACACCATCCAAAATATTTTGGAAAAATTAAAAACGTATAAATCGAATTTTGAAACATTTGAATAAACACCTGTCAAAAAGTGAAAAAAATGGCAAAAGAGATTTGAATGGATATTTATCCAAAAATCATATACAAATGGCAAAAAAGTACATTTAAAATGCTCAATTCGTTTTATCATTAGGATGCGGGCAAATCAAAACTATAATTAGATACCACTGCAGAGACACTATGATGGCTATAACCATAAAGGCGAACAAAAACAAGTATTGGGAGGATGTGGAAAAAGTGAACCCTCACATATTGTTGGTGGGAATTTAAATGGTACAGCAAGCTTTCAAAAACAGTTTGGCAATTCCTCAAAAAGTTAAACATACAGTTCCCATAACGATATAGCAATTCCACTCTAACGGAGAAATGAGAGCAAATGTCCATGCAAAAATGTGTTGCATTGCTTACAACAACATTATTCATAATATCCCAAAAGTGAAAACCCAAATGTCCATCAACCGATGACTGGAGTAACAAAATGTAGTACATCCATCCAGAGATTATTATTCAACCATAGAAAAAAATGAGGTATTGATTTCATGTTACAACATGGATGAGTCTTGATAACATTATGGTAGGTGAAAGAAGAAGCTGATACACAGTCACACATTGTAATGATCTGTATATGAAAAAGTCCAGAATAGCAAATCCAGAAGATACAAAGCAGATTAGTAGTTTTTTCAGGGGCTGGGGAGAATCGAGAAATGACTGCTAACAAGGACCAAGAATTTCTTTTGGGGGAAAAATGTTCTGAAATTGGATGATTAGATTATACAACTTTGTTCTAAATCTACTTGCATAATGCACTTTCAAAAAGTGAATTTGGGGCTGGGGTTGTGGCTCAGCGTAGAGCGCTCACCTAGCACGTGCACGGCCCCAGGTTTGATCCTCAGACACCAAACACGTACAAATAAATGCATTGTGTACAACTAAAGCAAATAAATAAATATTTTTTTAAAAAAGTGAATTTTGTGGTATGTGACCTCATGACCTCATACTCAACCTAATTATATACTGAAGTCCCCATCACTAAATACCATCACATTGGAGATCAAGATTCCAACATTTAAATGTAGGGGGAGGGGACAACAGTTCAACAGCCTTTAAAATACATGAAGCGACAGTTCTATGCCTGGGCATAGGAGATAATGAACCACATTCACATGAGGGAAGCTCTAGAAAGCAACTGCTAGATGGTGAGTTTATTTAAGGGTAAGAGACCACGTATTTTCCCTCTTTGTATTCCCAGCACCTACTGGTTCTTCCTGATACCAACTTCAGATTGGAAAGAAAAATGAAAAAATTGAACCACCTTCAAAGAAAATAGAGCAGCATCTTGAGCATCCGAGAATTGAGGTTCTCAAAATGTAGACACTGATCATTCAGAATCAGAACTTAGAAAGGTCTCTAGACACTTCTCAGATCCCGATGAGTTTAGAAATGAAGGTTTTGCTCTTTTTCTTGTTGTAGTTGAGATATGATGGTGTCCCCCACAAAGCTCCTGTGTTAATGCACAAATGTTCATAACCAGGTGACAATGATTGGATTGTGAGAGCTATAACCTAATCATTCCATCCTAGTTTGAATGGACTCAAACTAGGTGGGTAACTGTTAGGACAGGTGGGGCATCGGCTGAAGGAGTTGGGTCACTATAGACATGCCTAAAAGGGTCCATTTTCCCTATGGTCCCTTCCCCTCTCTGTTCTGGCAACAAATCTGACATCATTTTGCCCATACCTTAAGATATTTGTGGGAGGCCTGAATTTAAAGGTGATACACAAATTAATCTGGCAGAGGAAATTTCAAGGCAGCACAGCATTTAAGACCAATGACAATGGGATATTGCTGGCAGCTTTTAGCCAGGTTTAATGTGAGAATAAGGAGCAGAAAATCAGAGCTGAAGTATTTTTTTAAACTTTCAGTTTTAGCCAGGAAAAGTGTATATAAAAATTGGGCCAAGAAGTTGTATAAGTTAAAGAGATCATAGTCACTAAAGAGATGTTACACGCTTTGCTCCAAAGGAAATAAGAAAAGATGCCTCCTCAAGGGTATCTCAGGAATTTGCAAAATTATACCATTACAGGTTCAAGGGTGTAAAAGTAAAAAGCTCCCTTTAACAGACCATAATTTCCCTGCTTGCACAGGGAAGCCTAAGACATTTCCCCCCAGGATTTTATTTCACCATGCTTAGCCACACAAGCACTTCAGAATCAGCTACAGCCTTGGTCCAAGGTGGCCTGACCCCCCCCCTACTACTGCTTGAACTGGCAAAAGAAACTTGGCATACTCCATATGGTGCTGCTCTATAGGAATGCAGGATGCTGGAGTTAGGGGGTCATGGAAGCTTCCACCAAGATTCAAAGGAAGGTCTAAGAGGCCAGGAAAAGTGTAGCAGGGGTCAAAAATCCCTGCAGGCTGCCCCTGAGAGGGCAAGATTCATGAAGTTGTGATGGTGATGTTATGGCCACCAGACTATTAATGGCAATGACCAAACAGACTCCATTTTTTGCCTGAGACTCATCCCTATCATGTAAGAAATACCTCTCCCATGGGAACACCCCACCTCTAAACCCATCAACAGTTGCTTAGCATAGCATGCTTTGGAAACACAAAATGGCAATTCCTTATAAAATGTAAAATTGGTTCTTTTTTGGTTCTCCATTTTCTTAAACAATGTATCCCTGTCAGAGATTGATTGTCTAGACATTAGTAACCATTCTTTAACGTTGTACTCAACTAGGGTCATTTTGACCCACTCATCCCCTTCTGCTTATGGTTTTAGATCTCTATGACATTTTGTTTATGGTCTTGAATCATAGTGACAGCCATTATGATATATGTGGTTTTGGGACTAAAAAAGCATACTCTAACCCTAAAGACAACCCCAGGATGGGGTCCGAAGTATTGTAGACCATGCTGCCTGCCCCTCTGCCAACCCCCCCCACCTCGCTCGTGGATCCAAATGGCGGCTGGCGAATAAAGTTTTCCATCCCCTGCCCTTTGAGATTCAACTTGGTGATTTATATGCAATCATCACCATAACAGTGAAGCCCAAAGCTGGAATGGAGAACCCCAGGAAATTAAGAGAATGCCAGTCACATGAGTGAACGGTCTGACAAGCAAATCTGCTGGCTGCAGAGGGAGTCCAGGCTAAATAAAAAAGCCATGAAACTGCAACCAGCAAGACCAAAAGGGGCAGGACTATCCAAGACTTTTGGAGATTATAAACTTGCCACTATGTGTCCTAGATGCTGTAGGCAAGAGTTTACGGAATCTATTTGCCCCTGCTGGGTTTTCAGTCTTATGTTGGTCCCTACTTTCTGTATCTCTACTACTACACTCCTTGTTGGAATAGGAATGTTTGGTTTGTGCTATTGTACTGTTGGATATAAGGGTATTGTTTACTTGCTTTTTGATCTTTACAAGGGAAAAAAAAACTACAAGAGCCAAGAGTTTTTCCTTGAAGTCACAAGGATAAAGACTTTTGGACTTGGACTTTTTGGGGGCAAAGTATGGAAACTAACTGAAGACAGTGGGGACTCTGGAAATGAACCTAAATGCATTGTGCATCATGAGATGTGGTGTGAAACTTCTAATGAGAGCAAGGAATGAATGGTTAAATGGTTGGGATATGGTATCCTGCAAAAGCTCCTCGTGTTTAATGCACAAATGCCTCTGTGGTGAAATGGATTGGAGTTGCAAAAAGAAGACCCTAATCAGAACAATCCTAGTCTTGAATGAACTGTACTTTAGCTTGAGTGGCTGGTAACCATGCAAGTGTGCAATGAATTCAGGATGTGGGTCCCACTAAGGAATGCACAAGAAGGGTTACATTTTTTCCTGTGTGCCCTCCTCTCTCCGTCCACTCTGCTTCCTGGCAGAGCTCTCCATAACATGGAACAGGCACTCCTCCATCCACCATGAATTTTCTGTCCTCCAACCTTGGGCTCAGAGTCAAACGAAGAAGACCTGCCATGGACTGAAACTTTCAAGCTGTGAAACAAAATCAACTTTCCCTCCCTAAGTTGTTCTCATTGGAACATTTTGTCACAGTTACAACAAAAAAAAAAAGTTGATTAATACATTCTCTTTGCAGGAACTTCAGTTCCCAGCGCTTTTGTTTCAATAGAATTAATATATAATCTCACTAAACACAGGCACATGAAGAAAATGAATTTCTATCAGAACTCCCTCCAAATAAATTCAAGGGCTACATATACATAAATAACAGATATGAATATATGCCGAAATTTCTTAGCCAAAACGCAATTCAGCATCACGCTGAAAAGAAACAAATTACCAATGTAGGAATTTTTACTGCATAAGAAGCTTCCATTGATCCAAGTACAGACATGATTCTTTTGCAAATGAATACAAAACAAAACAAAGAGCAAATGTTTCATAACCCTGGTCTTGCTACATAGGGGCTCTTATGTCAATAGGTATCTGGGAAGTCTTTTTTCAATTAAAAAACATAACAGGTAATGAAAAAGACAGTATGAAAGAAAGAGTCTCATCTGCCACGTCAACGTAACCTATTTTCTTTTTTTTGTTGCTTTTTTTGTGTGTGTCTGAGGATTGAACCAAGTCCTCCTGCAAATGCTATGGCAAGCAAACTATCTTTCTGAGCCACATCCCAGCATCTCAATATAACTAGTTTCATTTTTGCCATGTTACTTTAAACCCTTATTCATAGTTAATACTTATTGCAAAACAGTATATCATAATTGTATAACTCTACAATTTTTCACATACAATGTCATAAATCTTATTTCCTTTTTACACATAATCCACACATTTACAATTAAGGAATTCATAGTTCCGTTATATTCAAACACCTTTGTTTTCTAATAGGGGACAATCATTGGAAAGGGGAATAGGGAATGATGTTTTATTTGTTTTTTATTTATTTTGTTTTTTCCTTTTAATTGTCATGTTATTTCCATGAGTGAAACCCCTCAGCAAAGGAGGAAATTGTCTTCTTCCACATACCTCTAATTATTTTGATTAGAACCAAAAATCACCTAGATTATAAACTCACAGTCACAACAAATAGGTTTTCATAACCTAAATTCATCACAGCCACCAACTAACCCTCCGTTAAACCAGCAAAGAAAAAGACAAGGGAGGGATGGGCAGATAATGCCGCTCTTAGGGCTCGTTTCTTATACCTTTCTGCTCTGTGATGTTCAAGAGAGCAGGGCAACAACATCCAACAGATCTTTCTAGCCAATCACCATAAAAAGCCAATGATACCAGCATAATGACAAGCTGTCTCCTTGTGTGGTTTATTTGCTCCTCCCTCCCTCAGGTGCAGTTTTAAATGTTCTCTTTATAGAATTGGTATCTGAGCTCAAGATGGGCAATTAATTGCCTTATTCCCTCTATAGCAATAGCCCTTTCCCACTTCTTGGTTCATGTTGCCCTGATTGGTTTCATTTATTTGATGATGCACATTAAGCACTTATACCAGATATGTACTAGTCACAGAGAATATCGTAGGGAACAAGGACCCACATAGCCATTGTCCTCCAGGGATCATCAACTTGAAATAGACATTAAAAAAAAACCCCAACATATAGAACAGCTATTGTGGGAATCAAAGGGTTACTATGATGCAGAATAGCTGAGGAGGCTACCTTCAGGCCTTCAACCTAGGATGGTACTATTTCAGGTGAATGCTGAGAGGTGAGAAAGCCAGCCATGCAAAGCCCTGAGAGTTTAGTGCTCTAAGCAGAGGAGACTACAAGTGATAAGGTAACAAAAGCTACAAAGAGCTTGTTTTTGAAACTACCTACCAAAAGCCACTTGGTAGTTAATGTGAAGAAAGAGATGGGCCATGGCTGAGTAAACTGAAGGTGGGTCAGAAGCCACATCCCTGCATGGGGCTCACGGTCACACCTAACATTAGGTCCTCAATCCCCGTGTCATATCATGGTGACAAAAGGAGTGTCTGCACAGTAAGACCAGGACTCGTGCTTCTCCAGACTTCCCCAATTTCCTGAGCATTATACAGGCTCACCAACCCCTGGTCAGCCTTGAATCCTAGCTTTTGTCTCTGTCACCTAAGAGTCAATGGTTCCCCACATCCCTGCACTTCCAAACCCAACAAAGCTCTGTGGGTCTCCCCCCGCTTCTCCTCCTTCCTCCCATCCTTCACCCCACCCTGAAATCTTCCTACTGTGCCTTTTGAGATTCATAGTCCCCATCGAGCAAAATCTTCTACAATCTCAAGCGTCACTTTAAGAAAAATATCTTCTTTTGTTTTTCTTAATCCTAATAGGGAATCCGGCTCTCTCTCACTGTCCTGCCACGCCACTTCTTGCCCTACAGTCCTCTTCAACTGGTAATCTGTATTTCCTCCCATCTTCACAGACTAAAGGACCTGAAAGTGGGGCAGGAACTGTTATTGTTTGCTGTCCATAACCAATTATCATTCCTTTGCTGGAGAAACATACCCTCCCCTCCAACCTTCCTATCATCAGCCTCATATCATGCACTACCTGACATTGTAGCTGTCATCTCCCCACCATCCAGCTCATTCTTCAAAGGTTTTAGGCTTCCTTGCTATCAGTTCCTTCTTCCCCAAACTTTCCTCCACCAGCAGTCCCCCCCCCCCCCCCCCCCCCCCTTATCCAATCTCAGCTGATAAAACTCTGTCATACCAGTTTTTTTTCCTAGCCAAAAACCTTGGCACCATCCTTGAACCTCCCTCTTTTTTTTCTCACAAACCATCTTCATCCAATCAACAACCAAGAAATGCTGTTTCCCTCAACCATCAAAAATGCATCATTCAGAATCTTAGCACCCATCCTCCCCATTCCCTCAATTACCCTGAATACCACTGTTAGTCACCTGGAATTACTGCAAATAGCCTCTTAATAGAGGTCCTTGCTTACTTCAGTGATGCTTTAAATGATATAAGTAAATCTCAAGATATTTCATTCCTCTCAAATCATTTCAGTAAGCTTTCCCATTTACTCAGAGAAAAAGCCAAAGTCCCCAAGATTGGCCGTACCTAACCATGCATGGTCCTAAGCAGCCCTAAGTTTAACTAACCTAACTCACTAGGCCTCTTCCTGTAACCGACCCTGCTTTCATGGTCCAATTAAAAAAACTACAGACAGACTTCTGCCTTTGGGAGCAATATTAAACTTCCTGGACATTTTCAATGACAGAATTTCCTACACAGCAAACTATCTAGACTCATCTAACTCAAATAATCAAGTGTCATCTTCTTCCAAACGAAAACAACAAATTTAAATTTATTACTTAGTCCCCCAACAATTCCCAACCCTCCTTATTCTATTCTATGCTTTATGTTTGTATTGTTTGCACGTATCACTTCTGAACCCTATAGATTAAATGTACTGCTTATTAAGTTCTGCTATGGGTTTAAGATCTGGGAGATGTCCCCCAAAGTCCCCATGTGTTATAATTATTAGTCCCCATCAGGCTGCTATGTGGGAGGGTGGTGGAAGAACCTTTAGGAGGTGAGGCCTAGTGAAAGGAAGTTTTCATCATTGGGGACATGCCCTTGAAAGGGATATTGGGAACCCAGCCCCATCCCCTCTCTCTTGAATCCTCAGCATCCATGAGAACTGTATACTGCTGCAAGCCCGACAATGCGGTTGCCATGCTGTATGCCATGATGTATCAGAAAGCAGACCAGGCCAAGTGAACCACAGACCAAAAACCTCTGCAAACTGTAAGCCAAAATAAACATCTCCTCCTTTATAATTGTTTATCTCCTAGTATTTTAGTACCACAGCTCTCAGAAAATAAACACCTAACTTCCTTCTATTGGGCAGAATATAAATTCCACATGAGTCAGAAGATTATTTCCTGTTCTGTTTCATTTTTGTTCCACCCCCAACGTGTTTAAGAGCCTTCAATTCTATCACAGATTTTACAACCCAAAAACACGTGTAGAGGTATTGGGATTCATATGAAGTGAAATAAAAAGCAATTTCAAGTTTTAAGTAGGTAGCTGATGGTGATCTGATTGGGCTTTGGTTTGTTACATGACAAAGAATTAGGAGATAATGTGGGAGTATAGGACCACTACGTACTACCATGAAGGGGGAGAATGGATTTTTAGGGATTGTTTTGAAGAAAAAAGGCAGTCAATACTCCTGCCTGTCTTGATTGAGCCCTAGTGAAACAATGAAGAGAACCAAGGTAGACGTTCTAGGTACCTGGCCTGGAAAAAAAATATACAATTAAAATGACGGTACAGATTTTGC
>JAKELJ010000244.1:0-43701 GCA_025594165.1 Tamias sibiricus | reverse complement strand
TCCGACCAATGAGTTCCTGGTGCTTTCCACAATGATTCCCTGGCCTGAGCCTTGGTGCTAAGCTCCTGTGCACTTGAATCTAGGACACTGTCAAAGGGATAATGAAGGTGCTTTGACACACTTTTGGTCTATTGTCCATGCGCATTGTGGAAAGATGCAACAAGTCTTAGTTTCAAGTCATCCATCATTGGTAGTTGCTCTAAGCCATTCAATAGGTCAAAGTAAACAGACCCAAACAGGAAACATTGTAGGTGGCACAAGACCGCCTCAGCACCTATGTCCAACCCAAAGAACAACATACCTGACCCAGAGTCAAAATTCCATTTGGAAGACACGGTTTTCTGGTGGAAGCTGGTGCAAGATCCTTTCCAAATGTATCACCCCGGGATCAGTAGGGAGGGCCAAATCTATGCAATTGTTGAGATCAGATAGTTAGAAATGCGTAGGCTTTAAAGTTGGTACTGTTATTTTGTTTTTCAATTTTTTTATACTGCATATCTATCTATCGTTTCATAGTCAACGTGCTCTTGTGAAGTTACTAACTCCCAGTGACTGGGCAAGTTGAATTTAATTAAAAACATCAATTGACAAAGAGAAAGAACCAAGGAAAAATGTCTGTGGAAGCTCAATCAAAATAAATCAAGGAAATAAATCTGCTGGCTAATGATACATTTGTGTGTAAAATATGTGGTCTCGGATGGAGTCTAAGACTGAAATGTTGCATAAAAGTATAAGCAGAGCACAGTGACTTGAGATTAGTTTTTGGAGTCGAAATGCATATGATCCACTTCACTGGAAAAATGTCCATGCTTTCATGGGTGATAAAGGAGAAGAATTGAAAATGCCATGAGCAACAGCAGTAGACGCTACAGTCTTCGCCTCCTCAGTGACTCGAGAGAATTTGTTGCTCCCTTGAGTTCAGACAATGTGAAATCAATACTTTGCTGGCATCCCTTCTGGACTGTACACATGCCAGGGATCACTGATCACATAGATGGGTGACTAGCTGCATGGAAAAGACCTGCTCTAGGGTCTGAAGTTTCCTGAGTTATCTTTCTTCATCCAAGGATTTCTACGCAATACTCAGGGTACAACAGAGCCTTCAAGAGAAAATACGTTCCCCACATGAACGACATAATTTGCAGAGAAATGAAGTTTCCACCCAGACCAGGTGCTAAAGAAATTAGAGTGTAATTCGCCCCACAGTGGTTTCTGAATTAGAAATGAAAGGGGTTTTTTTGATAGTAGTTTGAGGTAAAAAAGTTCTCAATTTGGAGGCAATTGTGGCAACATGCAAGATGGTTGATCCCACTTGAAACATAGAAAGTATGTGTAATTTATAATCCATTTTTAAAACATAAAAGTATCTTTGGGAGAGCGGGGGTCACCAGAGGGCAACATACAGCCAGTCACGCTTTTTGGGCCTTTGTTTTGAAAATTGCTTTTTTTTTCATACGCGCCGAGGAATGGCGGGGGAAGCTGCCTACATGACGCCTTTGGGGCACAAAATGTAGTTCTTCGTCCTCTTGGAAAAGCCTTCAATGTAGTGCTCCATTTGAGGCCTAGTATAATAGTAGTACTGGTTGTTGGTGTCGATCTGGCCTTTCTAAAATGCGTTGCAAAGGCCTGGAATGCCCTGTAGACCTCCCTGTCTTTTCCCAGGGCCCTAGGGAAACTGAGTAGTGGTAGTCCTGATCCTGAATCCTTGACTTTTGGGGCCCAGAGCAGACCAGGAGCAAGACCGAAGGTGCTTCCACAATGAGTCCCTGGCACTGAGCCTTGGTGCTAAGCCTCTGTGGCACTTGATCTGAGGACACAGTCAAAGGGATAATGCAGGTGCTTTGGACACACTTTGTTCTTCTCCAGGCCTTTGGAAAGATGCAACAAGTCTTAGTTTCAAGTCAATCATGTGGTAGTGCTCTAAGCCATTCATGGTCAAAGTAGATACAGACCAACAGAAAAATAGTAGGTTGGCACAAGACCGCATCAGCACCTATGTCAAGACCCAAAGAACAACATACTGACCCAGAGTCAAAATTCCATTTGGAAAACCGGTTTTCTGTGGAGGCTGGTGCAGATTCTTTCAAATGTTATCACCGGGATCAGTAGGAGAGCCAAATCTATGCATATTGTTGAGATCAGATAGGTAGACATGCCGTAGGTCTTTAAAGTTGTACTGTTTTTTTGTTTTTTCATTTTTTTATACTGCATATTCTAATCTATCAGTTTCATTTGCAACCGTGCTCTTGTGCAGTTACTCACGGACTGGGCAAGTTGATTTAATTTAACCAATCATTGACAAGGAGAAAGAACCAAGGAAAACAATGTCTGTGAAGCTCAATCAAAATAACTAAGAGATATAAATCTGCTGGCTAATGATACATATGTGTAAAATTGTGGTCACTGATGGTGTATAAGACTGAAATGTGCATAAACGTATAACGCAAGCCCCGTGACTTGAGCATTAGTTTTGGACGTCGAAGCATATGTCCCTTCACTGGGAAATTGTTCATGCCCTCTTCATGGTGAGAATACAGGAGAAGAAGTTGAACATGCGCAAGCAACCAGTCAGCTACCGACAACCATACCTTCTTCGCGCCCCCTCCCTCCCCCCACCGCCCGCCCCTTACTCGAGAGAATTTGTATGCCTCCCTTGAGTTCAGAAAATGTGGAAATCCTTACTTGCTGGCATCCCTTCTGTTTGACACATGGCCAGGTTCACTGATCACATAGATTGGGTGACTAGCTGCTTGGAAAAGACCTGCTCTTAGGGTCTGAGTTTCCTGAGTTATCTTCTTCATCCAAGGGATTCTACTCAGTACTCAGGGGTACACAGAGCCTTCAAGAGAAAAATCGTCCACATGAACGCGACATTTAATTTGCAGAGAATGAAGTTCCCACCAGACCAGGTGCTAATGAAATTAGAGTGTATTCCTGCCCCACAGTGGTTCTGAATTAGGAAATGAAGGGTTTGTGAGGTAGTTGAGGTAAAAAGTTCTCAATTTGGAGGCAATTGTGGCCAACATGCAGATGAAGTGATCTCAACTTGAACATAGAGAAGTATTTGTAATTTATATATTTTATTTTAAAAACATAAAAGTATCTTGGAGAGCGGGGTCACTCAGAGTGGCAACATACCAAGCCACGTCACACTTTTTGGGCCTTAGTTGGAAATTGTTTTTTTTTTCATAAGGAAGGGGGGGGAAGACTGCCTACAATGAGCGCCTTGGGGCACTATGTGTTCTTGTCCTTCTTTTTTTTTTTTTTTCTTGGGAAAAGCCTTCCAATGTTGTGCTCATTGAGGCCTAGTATAATGTTAGTAATGGTTGTTGTGTCGATCTGGCCTTTCCTAAATGAGTAGCAAGAGGCCTGGAATGCCCTGTAGACCTACCCTGTCTTTTCCAGGGCCCTGGGGGAGAACTGAGTTAGTGTGATTTCCTGCGCCTGAATCCTGGACTTTGGGGCCCAGGAGCAGACCAGGAGTGACCGAGGTGCTTCCACAATGGAGTCCTGGCATGAGCCTTGGTGCTAAGCACTGTGCACTTGATTGAGGGACACTGTCAAAGGGATAATGAAGGTGCTTTGACCACACTTTGTTCTTGTCCAGGCTCATTGTAGAAAGATTGAAAAAGTCTTAGTTTCAAGGTCATTATGTGGTAGTGCTCTAAGCCATTCATGGTAACGTAGAACAGACCAAACGAAAATTTGTAGGTGGCACAAGACCGCATCAGCACTATGTCAAGCGCCAAGAACAACATACCTGGGACCCAGAGTCAACAATTCCATTTGGAAAACCGGTTTTCTGGCTGGAGCTGGTGGCAAGATCCTTTCATATGTATCACCGGGATCATTAGGGAGGCCAATCTATGCAATCGTTGAGATAGATAGGTAGAAATGCGTAGGTCTTTAATGTTGGTACTGTTTTTTTGTTTTCATTTTTATAATACTGCCATAATACTATCTATCCGAGTTTCTTTTCAACGTGCTCTTGTAGAAGTTACTCAGTACTGGCAAGTTGATTTATTTACAAACACTCAATTGACCAAGGAGAAAGATACCAAGGAAAAATGTCTGTGAGCTAATCAAAATAATCAAGGAAAAAAATCTGCTGGATAATGATACATTGTGTAAAATATGTGGTCACTGATGGTGTCTAAGACTGAAATGTGCATAAAAGTATAAGCATGCACAAGTGCCTTGAGATTAGTTTGGGAGGCGATGATATGTCACTTCACTGGGAATGTCATCTGTCTCATGGGTGATAAGGAGAAGAAGTTGAAAATGCATTGCAACAATCAGTAGTCGCTTACAGTCTTCGGCCTCCTCAGGTGACTCGGAGAGAATTTGTTGCCTCCTTGAGTTCAGAAAATGTGAAATCAATACTTGCTGGCATCTTTCTGACTTGGACACATGGCCAGGGCACTGATCACATAAATGGGTGACTAGCTGCTTGGAAAAGACCTGCTCTAGGGTCTGAAGTTTCCTGAGTTATCTTCTTCATCCAAGGGATTTCTACTCAGATACTCAGGTAAACAGAGAGAGCACTTCAGAGAAAATACGTCCCCACAAGAACGGACATAATTTGCAGAGAATGAAAGTTCCACCCAGACCAGGTGCTAATGAAATTAGAGTGTATTCCGGCCCACAGTGGTTTCTGAATTAGAAATGAAAGGGTTTTTTGATGAGAAGTTTTAGGTTAAACAGTTCTCAATTTGGAGGCAATTGTGGCCAACATGCAAGATGTTGTGTCCCACTTGAACATAGAGAAGACTTTAGTAATTTAATAAACCATTTTTTAAAAACATAAAATAATCTTGGAGAGCGGGGTCACCTCATAGAGGGCAACATACCAGCCAGTCATAGCTTTTTTGGGCCTTTGTTTGGAAATGCGTTTTTTATTTCATACAGGAAGGGCGGGGGAAAGCTGCCTACACATGATCGCCTTGGGGCACTAATAGAAGTTCTTCGAGTCCTTCTTGGGAAAAGCCCTTCAAAGGTTGCTCCATTGAGGCCTAGTATAATAGTAGTACTCTGGTTGTATGTGAGATCTGGCCTTACTAAAATGAGTTGCAACGAGGCCTGGAATGCCCTGTAGACCCTCCCTTGTCTTTTCCCAGGGCCTTGAGGGAGAACTGAGGGTAGTGGTGATTCCTGAGTCCAGAATCCCTCGGACTTTGGGGCCCAGGAGCAGACCAGGAGAGACCGAAGGTGCTTCCACAATGATCCTGGCACTGGCGCCTTGGTGCTAAGCTCATGCACTTTGACTGAGGGACACTGTCAAAGGGATAATAAGGTGCTTTGACACACTTTGTTCTGTCCAGGCTCATTGTGGAAAGATGCAACAAGTCTATAGTTTCAAAGACATCACTGTGGTAGTGCTCTAAGAAGCCAATCATGGACAAAGTAAACAGAACCAAACAGAAACATTGTAGTGGCACAAGACGACCGCAATCCGCCACGCTTTGTCCAAGCCCAAAGAACAGACATACCTGCACCCCGAAGTCAAAAATCCATTTGGAAACCGGTTTTCTGTGGAAGCTGGTGGCAAGATCCTTTCAAATGTACACCGTATCACTCGGGATCTTTAGGGAGGCCCAATCTTATGCAATTGTTGAGATCAGATGAGGTAGAACTGCGTAGGTCTTTAAAAGTTGGTACTGTTTTTTTGTTATTCATTTTATATACTGCCATATCTATCTATCAGTTTCATTTTCAACGTGTCTTGTGAAGTTACTCAGGACAGGCAAGTTGATTTAATATTAAAACAATCATGACAAGGAAGAAAGAACCAAGGAAAAATGTCTGTGAAAGCTCAATCAAAAATCATTAAGTAAATAAATCTGCTGGCTAATGATACATTTGGTGTAAAATAATGTGGTCACTGATGTGTATCAGACTGAAATGTCATAAAAGTAATAAGTCAAGCACAGTGACTTGAATTAGTATTTGAGTCGAAGCATATGTCACTTCACTGGGAAATGTCATGCTTTCTCATGGGTGAAAGGAGAAGAAGTTGAAAATGCATGCAACAGTCACTAGACGCTTACAGTCTTCGGCCTCCTCAGGTGACTCGAGAGAGAGTTGTTGCCTCCCATGAGTTCAGAAATGTGAAATCCATACATGCTGGCATCCCTTCTGGACTTAACACATGGCCAGGACACTGATCACATAATGGGTGCTACTGCTTTGGAAAAGACACCTGCTCTAAGGGTCCTGAAGTTTGCCTGAGGTTATTCTTCCTCCTTTCGATCCAAGTATCTTCTACTCAGCATACACCCTCAGGGTACAACAGCAGCCCCGTTGCACGAGAAAAAAACATACGTCCCACATGAACGGACAAAGGATCTTGCAGAGAATGTAGTTGCCCCACGTCCAGGGCCGCCAGCAAAAACCCGGTGCTAATTGCGGGAAAATTAGAGGGGGGAGGTGGGTGTCAGTGGTGAATTCCCCGGCGCCCCCCACAGTGTTTCTGAATTTAGAAATGAAAGGGGTTTTTTTTTTTGATAGGTAAGTTTTGAAGGTAAAATAGAGTTCTTCATTCACCAATTTGGAGGCAATTGTGGCCAAAACAATGCATTGCAAGATGGAGTTGGTGGGATCCCCCCCCACCACATCCCATACTTTGGAACATAGAGAAGTATTTGTAATTTTATACAATCCATTTTTTTTTTTTTTAAAAACAGGGTAAAAGTCATCCATTGAAGAGCGGGTTCACCTCAGTGCGAGAGTGTAGCGGAGGCAATAACTCAGGAGGGCAACCATAATAAACACCAGCCAGTCAACGCATTTTTGTTTGGTCGCCTTTGTTTGGAAATGCGTTTTTTTTTTCATACAGGACAGGGGCGGGGGAAGCTGCCTACAATGAGCGCCTTTGGGCACTAATGTGTAGTTCTTCTAAAAGTAGTTCTCTTGCTTCTCTTCTTGTTCTTCTTCCGAGTTCTTGCTCTTCCCGTCCTTCCTTGGGGGGAAAAGCCTCTTCAAATGTTGTGGTGCTGTGCTCCATTGGAGGCCTAGTATAATAGTAGTACTCGGTTGTTGTGCTCGATCTGCTGCTGGCTGGCCTTTATCTTAAAATGAGTTTGCAAAAGAGGCCTGGAATAGCCCTGTAGACCCCTCCCCTACCTGTCTTTTCCCCTTCCCAGGGCCCTGGTACGGAGAAACTGCGAGTAGTTCGGTGAGATTGCCTGGGAGCCCTGAATCCTGGACTATTGGGGGCCCAGAGCAGACCAGCGATGACCCGAAGGTGCTTCCACAATGAGTCCTGGGCACTGACCCTTGGTGCTAAGCTCCTGTGCACATTGATCTGGAGGGAACACTGTCAAAGGGATAATGAAGGTGCTTATTGACACACTTTGTTCTTGTCCCAGGCATCATTGGGGAAAGATGCCACAAGTCTTAGTTTGAAGTCATCATGTGTCAGGCTCTAAATCCATTTATAACGGTCAAAGTAAGAACAGACCAAACAGAACCAAGTGGTAGGTGGCACAAGACCGCACAGCATCTATGTCCCAAGCGCCAAGAACACATACCTGACCCAGAGTCAAAACTCCATTTGGAAACGGTTTTTTCTGGAGACAGGTGGCAAGATCATTATCAAATGTAATCACAGTGATCATTAGGGAGGCCAAATCTATGCAATGTTAGAACAGTATAGGTAGAAATGTGTAGACATTAAAGGTTGGAGTACTGTTTTTTTATTGTTTTTCATTTTTTTTATACTGAATATCTATCTATCATTTTATTTTCATGTGCTCCAGTGATATTCCACTCAGGACTGGGGCAAGTTTGATTTAATTTAAATCAATCAATTGACAATGAGAAGAGACCAAGGAAAAATGTCTGTGAAGCTCAATCAAAATAATTAAGAAAAAAATCTGCTGCTAATGATTCATTTGTGTAAAATATTAGGTCACAGATGGTGTATAAGACCCGTGAAATGTGCATAAAAGTATAAGCAAGCACAGTGCCTTGAGATAAGTTTTTGGATGTCCGAAGCATATTGTCACTTTCACTGGGAAATGTCATGCATTATCATGGGTGATAAGGAGAAGAAGTTGAAAAATGCAATGCAACAGTCAGTAGACGCTTTACATCTTTTCGGGCCGTCCTCAGGTGACTCGTGAGCATTTTGTTTGGCCTCCCTTGATTTTCTGGAAATGTGAAAGTGATAGTGTTGGCATCCCTTCCTGGACTTGAAAGCTTGGCAAGGTCACTGATTTCACATAGATGCCTGACTAGCTACTTGGAAACAGACCTGCTCTAGGGTCCTGAAGTATCCTGAGTTATCTTCAACCCTCCAAAAGATTTCTCCTCAATACTCAGGGTACAAACAGAGCCTTCAAGAGAAAATACGTCCCACCTGAACGGAGCATATTTGCAGAGAATGAAGTTCCACCCAGACCAAGGTTCTCTGAAAATTAGATTGCAATTCCGCCCCACAGTGTCTTCTGAATTTAAGAAATGAAAGGGGTTTTTTTTGATGTAGTTGAGGTAAAAAGTTCTCAATTTGGAGGCATTGTGCCACATGTGCAAGATGATGTGATCCCACTTGAACATAGAGAAGTATTGTAAATTTATAATCCATTTTTTAAACATAAAAGTATCTTGGAGAGCCGGGTCACTCAGAGGGCAACATACCAGCCATCAGACCTTTTTGGGCCTTTGTATGGAAATGCGTTTTTTTTTTCATACGGAAGAGGGGCGGGGGAAGTGCTGCCTACAATGAGCGCCTTGGGGCACTAATGTAGTTCTTCGACCTTCTAGGGAAAAGCCTTCAATGTATGTGTCTCCATTGGAGGCCAAGTATAATAGTTAGTAACACTGGTTGTAGTGTCCGATCTGGCCTTTCTAACATGAGTTGCAAAGAGCCTGGCAATGCCCTGTAACCTCCCTGTCTTTCCCACGTGCCCTGAGGGAGAAACTGAGTATTGGTGATTTCCTAGAGCCTGAATCCTGCCTTTGGGGCCCATGAGCATGACCCAGGAGAGACCGAAAGGTGCTTCCACAATGAGTCCTGGCCACTGATCCTTGGTGCAAAGCTCTGTGCACTTGATCAGAGGGACACTGACAAAGGGATAAATGAAGGTGCTTTTGACACACTTTTGTTCTTGTCCAGCTCATATGTGGAAAAGATCGCAAACAAGTCTTCAGTTTTCAAGTCATCATGGTGGATGCTCTACGCCATTCATGGTCAAAGTAGACAGGACCAACAGAAACAGTTGTAGGTGGCACAAGACCGCTTCAAGCACCTATGTCCAAGCCCAAAGAACAACATACTGACCCAGAGATCAAAAAAAATTTTATTTATCCATTTGTGAAACCGGTTTTCCTGGTGCGAGGCTGGTGGCAAGATCCTTTCAAATGTATCACCGGATCATTTAAGGAGCGCCAAATCTATGCAATTGTTTGAGATCAGAAGATAGGTAAAAATGCGAAGTCTTTAAAGTTGGTACTGTTTTTTTGTTTTTCATTTTTTTATACGCATATCCTATCTTATCAGTTTCATTTTTCAACGTGCTCTTGTGAAGTTACTCAGGATGGGACAAGTTGATTTAATTTAAAACAATCAATTGACAAGGAGAAAGAACCAAGGGAAAAATGTCTGTGAAGCCTCAATCAAAATAATTAAGGAAATACATCGGCTGGCTAACGCTACATTAGTGTAAAATATGTGGGTCAACTGATGGTGTATAAGACTGAAAAGTGCAAAAAAAGTATAAGCAATGCACAGTGACTTGAGATTAAGAGATATTGGAGTCGCAGCATTATGTCCACTTCACTGGGACAAAGACATGGCTTTCATGGGTGATAAGGAGAAGAAGTTGAAACTGCATGCAACCGTCAGTAGACGCGTACAGTCTTCGGCCTCCTCAGGTGAACTCGAGAGAATTTGTTGCCTACCCTTGAGTTCAGAAAAATGTGAAATCAATACTTGCTGGCATCCCTTCTCTGGACTTGACAACAGGCCAGGTTCACTGAACACATAGATTTGGGTGACTAGCTGCTTGGAAAAAGACCAGCTCTAGGGTCTGAAGTTTCCTGAGTTATCTTCTTCAATCCAAGGAATTTCTACTCAGAAACTCAGGGTACAACAGATCCATTCAGAGAAACATACGTCCCACATTGAAGCGACCTAATTTTGCAGAGAATGAAGTTCCACCCAGGACCAGTGCTACATGAAATTAGAGTGTATTCCGGCCCCACAGTGGTTTCTGAATTAGAAATGAAAGTGGGTTTTTTGATGTAGTTGAGGTAAAAAGTTCTCAATTTGTGAGCAATTGTGGCCAACATGCAAGATGTTTGTGATCCCACTTGAACATAGAGAAATTAATTGTAATATTATAATCCATTTTTTAAAAACATAAAAGTTCTTGGAGAGCGGGGGTCAATCAGAGGGCAACATACCACCAGTCACGGGGGGCTTTTAGGGCCTTTGTTTGGAAAAGCGTTTTTTTTTTCATACAGGAAGGAGGCGGGGGAAGCTGCCTACAATAGGGCCAATGGGGCACCTACTGTAAGTTTTCATCGTCCTTCTGGAAAAGCCTTCAATGTTGCTCCATCATGAGGTCCCTAGTATAATAGTAGTACACTGGTTAATTGTGTCGATCTGGCCTTTCCTAAAATGAGTTTGCAAGAGGTCCTGGAATGCCCAGTGTAGAACCTCCCTGTCTTTTCCCAGGGCCCAGAAGGAGAACTGAGTAGTGTGATTCCTGATCCTGAATTCTGGACTTTGGGGCCCAGAGCAGACCAGGAGAGAACCTGAAGGTGCTTCCACAAAATCCTCTGGCACTGAGCCTTGGTGAGCTCAAGCTCTGTGCACATGTTCTTGAGGGACACTGTCAAAGGGATAATGAAGGTGCTTTGACACACTTTGTTCTATGTCCAGGCTCATTGGGGAAAGATGCAACAAGTCTTAGTTTGAAGTCTTCAAATGTGGTTTATGCTCTAAAAGGCCATTACGTCAAAAAGTAGAACAGACCAAACAGAACCATGTAGGTGGCGACAAGACCGCATCAGCCACCTATGTCCAAGCGTCCACGAACGAACATACATGACCCAGAGTCAAAACTCCCATTTGGAAAACGGTTTTCTGGTTAGAAAGCTGGTGGCAAGATCATTTCAAATGTATCACAGGGATCATTAGGTAGGAGGCCAATATCATGCAATTGATTGAGAACAGATAGGTAGAAATGTGTAGATCTTTAAGAGTTTGGTACTTGTTTTTTGTTTTTTCGATTTTTTGTTATACTGAATATCTATCTAATCCAGGTAATTATTTTCAAAGTCTCGCTTGTAAGTCCACTCAGACTGGCAAGTTTGAGATGTTAATTAAAATCAAGCAATTGACAAGGAGAAAGAACCAAGGAAAAATGTCTGGGAAAGCGCAATCAAAATAATTAAGCAAATAGAAATCCTGCTTGGCTAATGATACATTTGTGTAAAATATAGAGGTCGACTGATGGTTGTATAAGACTGAAAATGTGCATAAAAGTCTAAGCATGCACAGTGCCTTGAGAGTAGTTTTTGGAGGCGAAGCATATTTCACTTCACTGGGAAAATGCATGCTTTCATGGGTGATAGGAGAAGAAGTTGAAAATGCATGCAACAGTCAGTAGACGGCTTACAGGTCTACGGCTCCTCAGGTGACACGTGTAGAAATTGTTGCCTCCCATGATTCTGGAATGGTGAAAGAGATATTGTTGGCATCCCTTTGGACATGAAGCTTGGCAAGGTCACTGATCACCTAGATGCCTGAACTAGCTCCTTGGAAAAGACCTGCTCTAGGGTCTGAAGTATCCTGAGTTTATCTTCTACCTCCAAAAGATTTCTCCTCAGATACTCAAGGGTACAACATAGCCCTTCAAAGAGAAAATACGTCCCACACCTGAACGGGACATGAAATGCAGAGAATGAAGTTCCACCCAGACCAGATGCTCATGAAATTAGAGTGCCATTCCGGCACCACAGTGGGTTTCTTTCTTCAGAATTAGAAATGAAAGGGGTTTTTTGATTGTAGTTTTGAGGTAAAAAAGTTCTCAAAGTTGGAGGCAATTGTGGCCAACAGCAAGATGTTTGTGATCCCACTTGAACATAGAGAAGTATTTGTAATATATAATCCATTTTATTTAAAAACATAAAAAGTATCTTGGAGAGCGGTGTCCACTCAGAGGGCAACATACATCCATTCACGGCTTTTTGGGCCTTGTGTTTGGAAATGGCGTTTTTTTTTCAAC
The DNA here is from genome assembly GCA_025594165.1 of Tamias sibiricus. Taxonomy (NCBI): domain Eukaryota; kingdom Metazoa; phylum Chordata; class Mammalia; order Rodentia; family Sciuridae; genus Tamias; species Tamias sibiricus. Next base: position 31,468 of record JAKELJ010000244.1, on the reverse strand, counting down.
AGGAAGGGCGGGGGAAGCTGCCTACAATGAGCGCCTTGGGGACTACAGAAGTTCTTTCGTCTTCTTGGGAAAAGCCTTCAATGTTGTGCTCCATTGAGGCCTAGTAATAAAATAGTAGTACGGTTGTTGTTCGATCAGGCCTTTCAAAAATGTCGTTTGCAAGAGGCATGGAATGCCCTGTAGACCTCCCTCATCCCTGTCTTTCCCCAGGGCCCTGAGGGAGAACTGAGTAGTAGGTGATTCCTGAGCCTGAATCCTGGCCTTGGGGGCCCATGAGCAACAGGAGAGACCGAAGGTGCTTCCACAATGATCCCAGCACTGAGCCTTGGTGCTAAGCTCTGTGCACTTGATCTGAGGGACACTGTCAAAGGGATCATGAAGTGCTTGACACACTTGTTGGGGGGGGGGGGGGGGGGGGGGGGGGGGCTTGTCCAGGCTCATTGTGGAAAGATGCAACAAGTCTTAGGTTCAAGTCATCATGAGGTAAGTGCTCTAAGCCATTCATGGTCAAAGTAGAACAGACCCAAACAGAAACATTGTAGTGGCACAAGAGACCGCATCAGCACCTAAGTCCAAGCCCAAGAACAACATACCTGACCCAAAGTCAAAATTCCATAGGGAAACCGGTTTTCTGGTGGAGGCTGTGCAAAGATCCTTTCAAATGTATCACCGGTGATCATTAGGGAGGCCAAATCTATGCATTTGGTTAGATCAAATAGGTAGAAATGCGTAGGTCCTTTAAAGTTGAGGTACTGTTTTTTTTTGTTTTTCAATTTTTATACAGCCATAACTATCTATCATTTCATTTATCAACGTGCTCTTTGTGATAGTTACTCAGGACAGGCGAAGTTGATTTAATTTAAAACAATCAATTGGACAAGGAGCAAGAACCCAAGGAAAAATGGTCTGTGAAGCTCAATCAAAATAAGTTAAGGAAATAAATTCTGCTGGCTAACGATACTTGATTGTGTAAAATAATGTGGTCACGATAGGTGTAATACGACTGAATGAGCATAAAAGTATAACAAGCACAGTGACTTGATATTAGTTTTGGAGTCGAAGCATATGGGTCACTTCACTGGAACATGTCATGCTTTCATGGGTGATAAGGAGAAGAAGTTGAAAATGACATGCAAACAGTCAGTAGAACGCTTACAGTCTTTCTTCGGCCTCCTCAGGTGACTCGAGAGAATTTGTATTGCCTCCCTTGAGTTCAGAAAATGTGAAAAAACAATTACTTGCTGGCATCCCTTCTTGTGGAAAACCTTGACACATTGGCCACGGTCCACTAGATCACATAGATGGGTGACTAGGCTGCTTTGGAAAAAAGACCTGGCTCTATGGGTCTTGAAGTTTCCTGAGTTATCTTCTTCATCCAAGGGATTACTACTCAGATTCTCAGGGTACAACAGAGCCTTTCAAGAGAAAATACGTCCACATGAACGGACATAATTTGCAGCGAATGAGACACAGTTCCACCCAGACCAGGTGCTAATGAAATTAAGTGTAGTTCCGGCCCCCACAGTGTTTCTGAATTAGATAATGAAAGGGTTTTTTGAAGTAGTTTGAGTAAACAGTTCTCAATTTGGAGGCAAATGTGGCCAAACATGCAAGAAGTTTTGTGATCCCACTTGAACATATGAGAAGTATTTGTATTTATAATCCATTTTTTAAAAAACCTAAAAGTATCTGGAGAGCGGCGGTCCACTCAGCAGGGCAGAACAAACCATCCCAGTCATAGCTTTTTGGGCCTTTGTTTGGAATGCGTTTATTTTTTTTCATACAGGAAGGTCGGGGGAAACTGCCTACAATGAGCGCCCCGTGGGGCACTAATGTAGTTCTTTCGTCCTTCTTGGTGAACAGCCTTCAATGTTGTGCTCCCATTGAGGCCTAGTATATAAGTAGTACTGGTTGTTTGTGGGTCGAACTGGCCTTTCTAAAATGCAAGTTGCAAAGAGGCCGGAATGCCCTGTAGACCTCCACGTGTCTTTTCCCAGGGCCCTGAGGGAGAACTGAGTAGTGGTGATTCCTGAGCCTGAATCCTGGACTTTGGGGCCCAAGAGCAGCCCAGGAGAAGACCGAAGGTGCTCTCCACAATGAGTCCCTCGGCACTGAGCCTTGAGCATGAAGCACTGTGCACTTGATCTGATGGACACTGTCAAAGGGATAATGAAAGGTGCTTTGACACACTATGTATTCTTGTTCCCAGGTGCTCATTGGGGAAAGATAGCCACCAAGTCTTTAGTTTGAAGTCCATCAAGAGTAGTGCTACCTAAGGCCATTAACGGTCAAAGTAGAACAGACCAAACAGAACCATTGTAGTGGCACAAGACCGCATCAGCATCTAAGTCCAAGCGCCAGAACGAACATACCCTGACCCAGAGGTCAAACTCCATATAGGAAAACGGTTTTCTGGAAAGATGCTTGAGGGCAAGATCATTTCACAAATATATCACAAGGATCATTAGGGAGGCCGGCCAAATCTATGCAATTGTTGAGAACCAGATAGGTAGAAAATGTGTAGAATCTTTAAAGTTGGTAATGTTTTTTGTTTTTCAATTTTTTATACTGAGATACTAACTATCAGTTTTTATTTTCCAATGTGCTCCTGTGAAGTCACTCGAGAACTGGGCAAGTTGTTTTAAATTAAAATCAATCAATTGAGACAAGGAGAAAGAAGCCGAAGGAAAAATGAGTCTGGAAGCCTCAATCAAAATAATTAAGAAAATAAATCAGCATGCTAATGATACGATTTGATGTAAAAATATGAGGTCACTGATGTGTATAAGACTGAAATGTGCATAAAAGAAAAAGCATGCACAGTGCCTTGAATTAGTTTGGAGTCGAAGCATATGTCACTTCACCTGGGAAATTCAGCTTTTCAATGGTGAAAAGGAGAAGAAGTTGAAAAAGCATGCAACAGTCAGTAGACGCTTACAGTCTTCGGCCCTCCTCAGGTGACTCGTGAGAATTTTGTTGCCTCCCTTAGATCCTGGAAATGTGAAAGTGATATTGTTGCCTCCCTTCCTGGACTTGAAAGCTTGGCAAGGGTCACTGATCACAAAGATCCTGACAGCTACTTGGAAAAGACCTGCTCTAGGGTCTTGAAGTATCCTGAGTTAACTTCAACCCTCCAAAAGATTTCTTTCTCTCAGATACTCAGGGTAGCAACAGAGCCTTCAAGAGAAAAAACGTCCACCTGAACGGACATGATTTGGCAAAAATGAAGTTCCACCCAACCAGGTGCTCATGAAATTAGAGTGCATTCCGGCCCCACATGGTTTCTGAATTAGCAATGGAAAGGGGTTTTTGATGTAGTTTGAGGTAAAAAGTTCTCAATTTGGAGGCAATTGTGGCAACATGCAAGATGTTGTGATCCCACGTTGAACATTAGAGAAGTAGTTTGTAAAGTATATAATCCATTTTTTAAAAACTAAAAGTATCTTGGAGAGCGGGTCACTCAGAGGCAACATACCATCCATTCATATCGCTTTATTGGGCCCCTTTGTTTGGAACTGCCGTTTTTTTTTTCATACAGGGAAGGAGCGGGGGAGCGCCTTACCATGAGCGCCTTGGGGCACTAAATGTTAGTTCTTCCCTTCGATCCTTCTTGGGAAAAGCCTTCAATGTTGTGCCCATTGAGGCCTAGTATTATAGTAGTAATCTGGTTGTTGTGTCCGATCTGGGCCTTTCATAAAAATGGAGTTGCAAGAGGCCTGGAATGCCCTGAGACCCCCCCCTTTCCCTGTACTTTCCCAGGGCCCTGAGGAGAACTGAGTAGTGTGATTCCTGAGCCTGAATCCTGGACTTTGGGGCCCAGAAGCAGACCAAGAGACCCGACAGGTGCATACCACAATGAGTCCCTTGGCAACTGAGCCTTGGTGCTTAAGCTCTGTGCACATTGATCTGAGGGGGACACTGTCAAGAGGGATAATGAAGGTGCTTTGACACACTTTGGTTCTTGTCCAGAGCCTCATATGTGGAAAGATGCAACAAGTCTTTAGTTTTCAAGTCATCAGTGTGTAGTGCACTAAGCGCCATTCATGGTCGAAGATGAAGAACAGACCAAACAGAAACAATTGTAGGTGGCACAAGACCGCATCAGCAACCTTATGTCCAATGCCCAAAGAGAACCACATACCTGACCCAGAGTCAAAAATCCATTTGTAAAACCTGTTTTCTGGTGGAGGCTGGTGGCAAGATCCTTCTCAAATGATCACCGGTGATCATTTAGGGCGGACCAAAATCTATGGCAATAGTTGAGATCGAGATAGAGGGAGAAAAGCGTAGGTCCTTTAAAGCTTGTACTGTTTTTTGATTTTGCATTTTTTATACTGCTATATCAATCTATCAGTATCATTTTCAACGTGCTCTTGATGAAGTTACTCAGGACTGGGCAAGTGATTTAATTAAAACAATCAATTACAAGGAGAAAGAAACCAAGAAAAATGGTCTGTGAAGCTCAATCAAAATAATTAAGGAAATAAATCTGCTGGCTAAACGATACCAATTTTGTGTAAAAATATGTGGTCACAGATGAGTGTATAAGAACGAAATGTCATAAAATATACGCAAGCACAGTGACCTAGAGATTAGTTTTGGATCGAAGCATATGACACTTCACTGGAAATGTCATGCTTTCATGGGTGATAAGGAAAGAAGATGAAAATGCATGCAACAGTCAGTAAACCGCTTACGTCTTCGGCCTTCCTCAGATTTCTCGAGAGAATTGTTGCGCTCCCTTGAGTTCCAGAAAATGTGAAATCAATACTTGCTACTTGCTTGGCATCCCTTCTGACTTGAGACACATGGCCAGGTCACTGATCACATAGATGGTGACTAGCTGCTTGGAAAAAGACCTGCTCTAAGGGTCTGAAGTTTTTCCTGAGTTATCATCTTCAACCAAGGGATTTCATACTCAGATACCTCAGGTACAACAGAGCCTTCCAAGAGAAAATACGTCCCACAAAGAACAGACAATCATTTGCGAGAAAGAAGTGCCACCAGACCCGGTGCCTAATGAACTTAGAGTGTATTCCGGCCCCACAGAGGATTTCTGATAAGAATGAAAGGGGTTTTTTGATGTAGTTATATGAGGTAAAAAGTTCTCAATTTGGGAGAGGCAATTGTGCCAACATGCAAGGATGTTGTTGATCCCACTTAACAGGAGAAGTATTTTTAATTTATAATCCCATTTTTTAAAAACATAAAAGTATCATGGAGAGGCGGGTCAACTCAGAGGCAACATACCAGCCCAGTCACGCTTTTGCCTTTGTTTGGAAATGTCGTTTTTATCATACAGGAAGGGCGGGGAAGCTGCCTACAAGAGCGCCTTGGGGCACTAATGTAGTTCTTCGTCCTATTGGAAAGCCTTCAATGTTTTGTGCTCCATTGAGCCTATATAATAGTAGACCAACGGTTGTTGAGTGTCGATTCTGGCCCTTTCTAAAATGAGAGTTGCGAAGAGGCCTGAATGCCCTGTATACCTCCCTGTCTTTTCCCAGGGCCCTGAGGAGAGAACTGATAGTGGTGATGTCCGAGCCTATGAATCCTGGACTTTGGGGCCAGAGCCCAGACCAGGATAAGACCGAAGGTGCTTCCACAATGAGTCCTGGCACTGAGCCATGTGCTAAGCTCTGTGCACTTGATCTGAGGGACACTGTCAAATGGATAATGAAAGGTGCTTTGACACACTTTGATTCTTGTCCATGCTCATTGGGAAAGATGCAACAAGTCTTAGTTTGAAGTCAATCATGTGGTAGATGCTCTAAGAAGGCCCTTTACGGTCAACAGTAGAACCGACCAAACAGAACATTGTAGTGGCCCAAGAACCGCCTCAGCATCTATGTCCAAGCGCCAAGAACAACATACCTGACCCAGAGTCAAAACTCCATTTGAAAACGGTTTTCTGTAGAGCTGGAGGCACGATCATTTCAAATGTCTATCACAGGGATCATTAGGGCTGCCAAAACCTATGCAATAGTTGAGAACAGAAAGGTAAGAAATGTGTAGATCTTTAAGTTGGGTTACTGTTTTTTTGTTTTCATTTTTTTATACTGAATATCAATCTATCAGTTTTATTTTCAATGTGCACGCTGTGAAGGTCACTCAGGACTGGGCAAGTGTGATTTTAATTAATAACAATACAATTGACAAGGAAAAGAACCAAGGAAAAATGTCTGTGAAGCTCAATCAAAATAATTAAGAAAATAAAATCTGCTGCTAATGATACATTTTGTGTAAAATATGAGGTCACTGATGGTGTAATAAGACGAAATGGTGCATAAAAGTAATAAGCATGCACAGTGCCATGAGATTAGTTGTTTGGAGTCGAAGCATATGTCACTTCACGGGGAAAGTCATGCCTTTCATGGGTGATAAGGAGAAGAAGTTGAAAATGGCCTGCAACAGATCAGTAGAAAGACGCCTTACAGTCCCCTACGCCTCACTCAGTGACTCCCCCCGAGAGAATTTGTGCCTCCCTTGAGTTCTGAAATGTGAAAGTGATATTAGATGGCATCCATTCTGGACTTGAAGACTTGCAAGGCAACTGATCACACTAGATCCTGACTAGCTACTTGGAAAAGACCCTGCTCTAGGTCTGAAGTAATCCCTTGAGTTATCTCTACCTCCAAAAGATTTCTCCTCAGATACACAGGTACAAACGAGCCTTCCCAAGAGAAAAATACATCCCAACCTTGACGGACATGATTTGCAGAGAATGAAGTTCCCACCCAGACCAGGTGCACAAGAAATTAGAGAATGCATTTTCCGGCCCCACAGTGTTTCTAAATTAGAAAAGAAAGGAGGTTTTTTGATGTAGTTTTGAGGTAAAAAGTTCTCAATTTGGAGGCAATTGTGGCAACATGCAAGATGTGGTGATCCCACTTGAACATAGAGAAGTATTTGTAATTTATAATCCATTTTTAAAAAAACATAAAAGTATCGTATGGAGAGCGGGGTCACTCAGAGGGGGCAACCATACCCGCCAGTCATGCTTTTATATGGCCTTTGTTTGGAAATGCGTTTATTTTTTTCATACAGGAAGGGCGGGGAAGCTGCCTACAATGACCCGCCTTGGGGCACTAATAGTAGTTCGTTCGTCCGTCTTGGGAAAAGCCTCAATGTATTGTGCTCCATTGAGGCCTAGTATAATTAGTAGTAACCAGGTTTTGTGTTCCGTATCTGGCCTTTCCTAAAATGAGTTGCCAGAGGCCTGGAATGCTCCTGTAGACCTCCCTGTCTATTCCCAGGGCCCTGAGGAGAACTGGAGTAGTGGTGATTACCTGAGCCTGAATCGGGACTTATGGGGGCCCAGAAGCAGACCCAGGAGAGACCGAAGGTGCTGTCCACAATGAGTCCTGGCACTGAGCCTTGGTCTAAGCTCTGTGCGCATTGATCTGAGGACACTAGACAAAGGGATAGATGAAGGTGCTTGACACACGGATTATCTTGTCCAGGCTCATTGTGGAAAGAATGCCAGAACAAGTCTATAAGTTTTACAAGTCATCATGTTGAGTAGTGCTCTCAAGCCATTCAGGAGTCAAAGTAGAACAGACCAAACAGAAACATTGATAGTGGCACAAGACCGCACACACCTATGTCCAAGCCCAAAAACAACATACCTGACCCAGAGTTCAAAATTCCCATTTGGAAACCGGTTTACTGGTGAGGCTGGATGGCAAGATCCTTTCAAAGTATCACCATGGGATCCTTAGGGAGGCCAAAACTATCAAATTGTTGAGAGTATCAGATAGGAAGAAATTCGTAGGTCTTAAAGTTGGTACTGGTTTTTATTTGTTTATTTCAATATATTTATACTGCATATCTATCTAACAGATTCATTTTTTCAACGTGCTCTTGTAAGTGTTACTCAGGACATGGGGCAAGTTGATTTAATATAAAACAATCAATTGACCAGGAGAAAGAACCAAGGAAAAAAAGTCTGTGAAGCTCAATCAAAAAAATTAAGGAAATAAATCTGCATGCTAACGATACATTTGTGTAAATAATGTGGTCACTGATGGTGTATAAGACTGAAATGATGCATAAAATATAAGCAAGCACAGTGACTATGAGTTAGATTTGGAGTCGAAGCCATACTGTCACCTTCACTGGGAAATGTCCTGCTTTCTGGTGATAAGGAGAAGAAGTTGAAAATGCATGCAACAGTCATAGACGCTGTACAGATCTCGGCCACCTCAGGAGACTCGAGAGAATTTGTTTGCCTCCCTTGAGTTCAGAAAATGTGAAATCAATACTTGCTCGGCATCCCTTCTGGACTTGACACATGGCCAGGTCACTGATCACATAGATGGGAGACTAGCTTCTTGGAAAAAGACCTGCTCTAGGGGTCTGAAGTTTCCTGAGTTTATCTTCTTCCTCCCAGTGGATTTCTACTCAGATACTGCAGGGTCCAACAGAAGCATCAAGAGAAAAATTACGTCCCCCAAGAACGGACATAATTTGCAGAGAAGAAGTTCCACCAGACCAGGTGCAAAATGAAATTAGAGTGTATTCCGGCCCCACCAGTGGTTTCAGAATTAGAAATGAAAGGGGTTTTTGATGTAGTTTGAGTAAAAATTTCCAAATATGAGGCAATTGTGCCCAACAAGCAAGATGTATTGTGATCCCACTTGAACAAAAAGAGAAGTATTTGTAATTTTATAATCCATATTTTTTAAAAACCTAAAAGTATCTTATGGAGACGGGGTCACATCAGTAGGGCCACAAACCATGCCAGTCACGCTTTTGGGCCATTATGTTATTGGGAAATGCGTTTTTTTTCATACAGGAAGGGCGGGGGAAGCTGCCTACAATGAGCGCCTTGGGGCACTAATGTTAGGTTCTTCGTGTCCTTCATGGGAAAAGAAGCCTTCTCAATGTTGTCTCCATTGAGGCTAGTATAATAGTAGTACTGGTTGATTTGTCGGATCTGCCTTTCTAAAATGAGTTGCAAGAGCCTGGAAGCCCTGTAGACCTCCTGTCCTTTTCCCCAGGCCCTTGAGAGAACGAGTATTGGTGATTCCTGAGCCTGAATCCTGGACTTTGGTGGCCCAGAGCAGACCAGGAGAGACCCGAGGTAGCTTCCACAATGATCCTGGCACTGAGCCAATGGTGCAAAGCTCTGTGCACATGATCTGAGGGACACTGTCCAAAGGGATACTGAAGTTGCTTGACCCAACATCTTTGTATCATGTCCCAGGCTCATTGGGGAAAGATGGCAACAAAGTCATAAGTTTGAAGTCATCATGATGGTAAGTGCTCTAGAGCCATATTACGGTCAAAGTAGAACAGACCAAACAGAACCATTGTAGGTGGCACAGAGACCGCATCAGCATCTCGTCCAAGCGCCAAGAACAACATACTGACCCCGAGTCAAAAACTCCCTTAGGAAAACGGTTTTCTGGTAGAGGCTGGTGGCAAGATCATATTTCAAATGTATCACAGGGATCATTAGGGAGGGCCAAATCATGCAAATTGTTGAGAACAGATAGGGTAGAAATGTTAGATCTTTAAAGTTGGTACTGTTTATTTGTTTTTCCATTTTTTATACTGAAATCTATCTATCAGTTTTATTTTTCAATGTGCTCCCGGTGAAGCACACTCAGGACTGGGCAAGTTGAATTTAATTAATTCAATCAATTGACAAGGAGAAAGAACCAAGGAAAAATGGACTGTGAAGCTCAATCAAAATAATTAAGAAAATAAAACTGCTTGGCTAATTATACACTTTGTGTAAAATATGAGGTCACTGATGGTGTATCCGACTGCACAAAGAGCAAAAAAGTATAACAGCATTCACAGTGCCTTGAGATTAGTTTTGGAGTCGAAGCCAAAAGTCCACATCACTGGGAAAATGTACATGCATACAAGGGAGATAAGGAGAAGACGTTGAAAATGCATGCAACAGTCAGTAGACGCTTACAGGTCTATATCGGCCGTCCATCGGTGACTCTGATGAGAATTTGGTTGCCTCACTATGAGTTCTGGAAATGTAGAAAGTATATTGTTGGCATCCCTTCTGGATTAGAAGCTTTGGCAAGGACACTGATCACTAGATGCCTGCCTATGCTACTTGGAAAAGACCAGCTCTAGGGTCAGAAGAATGCCTGAATTTATCTTCTACCAATCCAAAAGATTTCTCCTCATGAAACTCAGGGTACAACGAGCCTTCTCAGAGAAAATAACGTCCAACCTGAACGGACAAATGATTTGCAGAGAAAGAAGTTCCAACCAGAACCATGTGCTCATGAAATTAGAGTTCATTCCGGCCCCAACATTGGTTATCTGAATTAATGAATGAAAGGGGTTATTTTGATGTAGTTTGGAGGTAAAAAGGTTCTCAATTTGGAGGCAATGTGGCCCACATGGCAAGATGTAGTGATCCCACTTGAACATAGAGAATATGAGTAATTAATAATCCATTTATTTTAAAAACATAAAAGTACTTGAGAGCGAGGTCACTCAGAGGGCAACATACCATCCAGTCCATAGCTTTTGGCCTTTTTCTTGGTTTGGAAATGGCGTATTTTTTTTCATAACAGGAAGGGCGGGGGAAGGCTGCCTACAATGAGCGCCTTGGGGCACAACTGTAGTTCTTCGTCTTCTTGGGAAAAGCCATCAAAGATGTCTCCATTGAGGCCTATATAAATAGTAGTACAGGTATTTGATGATGTCGATTCTGGCCTTTCTGAAAATGAGTTGCAATAGGCCTGGATAGCCCTGTAGACCTCCCTGTCTTTTCCCAGGCTCCCAGAGGGAGAACTGAGTAGTGTTGAATTCCCTGAGGCCATGGAATCCTGGACTTAATGGGGCCCAGAGTCCAGACCAGGAGGACGAAGGTTGCTTCCACAATGAGTCCATGGCACTGAGCCTTGGTGCTAGAAGCATCTGTGCACTTGATCTGAGGGACACTGGTCCAAAGGGATAATGAAGGGTGCTTTGACACACTTTGTCTTGTCCAGGCTCATTGTGGAAAGATGCAACAAGTCTAGTTTTCAAGTCCTCATGTTTGTAGTGCACTAAGCCATTCCATGTCCAAGTAGAGACAGACCAAACAGAAACATTTAGGTGGCACAAGAACCGCATCACAAGCACCTATGTCCAAGCCAAAGAACAACATACCTGACCCAGAGTCAAAATTTCCATTTGGAAACCGGTTTTTCGGTGGCGCTGGTGGCAAAGATCCTTTCCAAATGTATCAACCGGGATCGCTTAGGGAGGCCAAATCTATGCAATTGTTGAAGATCATGATAGGTAGAAATGCGTAGGTCTTATAAAGTTGGTACTGTTTTTTTTGTTTTTCATTTTTTTTATACTGCATACTAACTATCAGATATACATATTTCACGTGCTCTATGTGAAGTTCACTCAGGACTGGGCAAGTTGATTTAATTTAAAACAATCAATTGACAGGAGAAAGAACCAAGGAAAAAATGTCTGTGAAGCTCAATCAAAATAATTAAGGAAATAAAACTGCTGGCTAATGATACATTTGGTAAAATATGAGGCACGCATGGTTTTAAGACTGAAATGTGCATAAAAGATATAAGACAGCAAGTGACTTGAGATTAGTTTTGGGAGTCGAAGCATATGTCACTTCACTAGGGAAATGTCATGCTTTCATGGGTGATAAGGAGAAGAAGTTGAAAAAATGCATGCAACAGTCATAGACGCTTGACAGTCTACGTGCTCCTCAGGTGACTGCGAGAGAATTTGTTGCCTCCTTGAGTTCAGTAAAATGTGAAAACAATACTTGCTAGCATCCAATTCTGGACTTTGACACATGGCCAGCGTCACAGATCACAATAGATGGGTGACTAGACTGCTGTGAAGAAGACCCAGCTCAAGGGTCTGAAGTTTCCTGAGTTATCTACTACAATCCAAGGTATTTCTACTCAGATACTCAGGTACAACAGAGCACTTCAAGAGAAAATACGTCCCACATGGAAACGGCATAATTTGCGAGAGAAGTGAAGTTCACCCGACCAGGGGCTAATGAAAGTAGAGTGTATTCCGTGCCCCACAGTGGTTTACTGAATTAGAAATGAAAGGGGTTTTTTGATGTAGTTTTTTAGTAAAAAGTTCTCAATTTGAGGCAAATGTGGCCAAAACATTGCAAGAGTTGTGATCCCACTTGAACATAGAGAAGTATTTGTAATTTATAATCCATTTTAATTAAAAAACATAAAAATATCTTGGAGAGCGGGTCCCACATCAGCGAGGGCAACATACCAGCATCACGGCTTTTTTGTGGGCCTTTGGATTGGAAATATATATGCTTTTTTTTTCATACAGGAAGGGCGGGGGAAGCTGCTAACAATGAGCGCCTTGGGCACTAATGTAGTTCTTCGATCCTTCTTGGGAAAAGCCATCAATGTTGTGTCCATGAGGCCATAGTATAATACATAAAACTGGTTGTAGTGTCGATCTGGCCTTTCTAAAATGAGTTGCAAGAGGCCTGTAATGCCACTGTAGACCTCCCTGTCCCTTTTCCCAGGCCCGAGGGAAACTGAGTAGTGTGATACCTGAGCCATAATTCCTGGGACTTTGGGCCCAGGCAGCAGACAGGAGAGACCAAAGGTGCTTCCACATTGAGTCCTGGCACTGTGAGCCTTGTGCGAAGCTCTGTGCACTTTGATCTGAGGGACACTGTTCAAAGGGATAAATGAAGGTGCATTGAACACACTTTTGTTCTTGTCCAGGGCATCATTGGGGGAAAGATGCAACAGTCTTAGTTTGTGAAGTCATCATGTGGTAGTGCTCTAAGCCATATTACGGTCAAAGTAGAAAAGACCGAAACAGGCCAGAACCAATGTGTATTGGCACAAGACCGGCATCAGCATCTATGATCCAAGCGGCAGCCAAGAACAACATACCTGACCCAGATTCAAAACTCCCTTTGGAAAACGTATTCTGTAGAGCTGGTTGGCAAGATCATTTCAAATGTAACACAGGGATCATTAGGGAGGCCAACTCTATGCAATTGTTGAGAAACAGATAAGGAAGAAATGTGTAGATCTTTTAAGTTTGGTACTGTTTATTTTTTGTTTTTATTTTTTTTATACTGAATACATCTAACTATCAGTTTTATTTTCAATGTGCTCCTAGTGAAGTCACTCAGTACTAGGCAAGTTTGATTTTTACTTACAACAATCAATCTGACAAGGAGTAAGAGAGAACCACGGAAAAATGTCTGAGAAGCTCAATCAAATAAGTAAGAAAATAAATCTGCTGCTAAATGATACATTTGTGTAAAATATGAGGTCACTGATGGTGTAAAAGGACCTGAAAAGTATGCAATACAAGTTATAAGCATGCACAGTGCCCTTGAGATTAGTTTATTGGAGTCGCAGCATATGTCACTTCAGCTGGGAAATGAGTCAAGCTTTCATGGGTGATAAGGAGAAGAAGTTGAAAAAGCATGGAACAGTCCAGTAGAGACTCTTAACCGTCTTCGGCCATCCACAGGAGACTACTGTGAGAATATGTTGCCTCCCTTGAGTTCTGGAAGATGTGAAAGTGAATATTGTTGGCATCCCATCTGGACTTGAAGCTTCTGGTCAAGGACACTGAACAACATAGATAGCCCTGAACTATCTACTTAATGGGACAAGACCTAGCTCTAGGGTCAGAAGTATCCTGAGTTATCTTCTACCTCCAAAGATTTCTCCTCAGTATACGCAGGGTACAACAGATAGCCTTCAAGAGAAAATACGTCCCAACCTGACCGGACATGATTTGCAGAGAATGAAAGTTCCACCCGACAAGGTCCTCCATGAAATTAGAGTGCAAATCTCCCGGCCCCAGCGTGGTTTCTGATTAAAAAGAAAGGGTCCTTTGATGTAGTAATTTAGGTAAAAAGTTCTCAAGTTGAGAGCATATGTGGCCAACATGCCAGATGGTTGTGGATCCCACTTGACCATGAGAGAAGTATTTGAAATTTAAAAACCATAATTCCTAAAAATAAAAGTTATCATGAGAGCGGGTCACTCAGAGGGAAACATACCACCAGTACCACGGCTTTTTATTTTCGGCCTTTGTTTGAGAATTTGCTTTTTTTTTTTCACAACAGGAAAGGGCGCGGGGAAGATGCCTACAATGACGCTGTGGGGCACAATGTCGTATCTTTGGCCTGTCTAGGTGCAAAGCCTACACTGTAGTGGCTCCATTGAGGCCTATAAATAAGTAAACTGGTTGTTGTGTCGGACCTGGCCATATTCTACAATGAGTGACACGAAGGCCATTAATGCCCTGGAGACCTCCCTTCTTTCCCCAGGGCCCGAGGGAGAACTGAGTAGTGGTGATTTTTGAACCTAAAAATCCTGGACGTAGGGGCCCAGAGCAGACCAGGAGAGACCAGAATGTGCTCCACATAAAGGTCCTGGCACTGAGCCTATGGAGCTACGCTCTGTGCACTTGACCTGAGAAACAATGTCAACGGGAAAATGACGGTTGCTTTGACACACTTTGTTCTTGTCCCAGGCTCATTGGGAAAGATGCAACAAGTCATAGTATTGAAAGTCAACATGTGGTAGAGCTCAAAGCCATTCATAGGTCAAAGTAGATCAGAACCAAACAGAAACATTGTAGGTTGCACAAACCCGTCCGCATCACAGCACAATGTCCAAGCCCAAAGACAACATACCTTGACCCAGAGTCAAAAATCCATTTGGAAACCGGTTTCAGGTGGATCTGTGGCAAGATCCTTTCAAATGTATCACCGGGATCAATTAGAGAGGCCATAATCATGCAAATATGTAGAGATCAGCATAGGTAGCAATGCGTAGGTCTTTAATGTTGGTACTGTTTTTTTGTATTTTCAGTTTTTTATATACTGCCATATCTATCTAACAGTATTCATTTTCAACGTGCTCTTGTGAAGTTACTCAGGACTGGGCAAGTGAGTTAATTTAAAACAAAATCAATCGACAAGGAGAAAGAGAACCAAGGAAAACATGACTGTGAAGCTCAAACAAAATAAAAAGAAATAATCTGCTGGCTAATGATACATTTGTGTAAAATATGAGGTCACTGATGGTGTATAAGACAGAAATGTGCATAAAAGTATAAGCAAGCACAGAGCCAGAGATTAGTTTTTGGAGTCGAAGCATAGGTACACTATCACTGGGAAATTACATGCTATTCATGGGTGATAAGGAGAGAAGATTGAAAATGCATGCAACAAACAGTAAACGCTTACAGTCCCATCGGCCTACTCAGGTGACTCGAGAGAATTTTGTAGCCTTCCCTTGTGGATATCAGAAAATGTGAAATCAATCCTTGCTTAGCATTTTCTTCTGGACTTGACACATGGCCATGTCCACTGAAACACATAAATGGGTGACTAGCTGCTTGGAAAAGACCTGCTCCTAGGTCTGAAGTTTTCCAGAGTTATCTTCTTACATCCAAGGGATTTCTACTCAGATATCTCAGGGTACAACGAGCCTTCAAGAGAAAATATGTCCCACATTGAACAAGGGGTGGACATTGAAATTTGCAGAGAAAGAAGTTCCACCCAGACCAGGTGCTAATGAAATTAGAGTCGAATTCCGGCCCCACAGTGGTTTATCTCCAATTAGAAATGTGAATAGGGTTTATTTTTAGATGTAAGTTTGAGGTAAAAAGTCTCGAAAATTGGAGGCAATTGTGGCCGAACATGCAGAGAAAGTTGTGATCCCACCTTGAACATAGAGAAGTATTTGTAATTTATAAATCCCATTATTAAAAACATAAAAGGTATCTTGGAGAGCGGGTCCCTCAGAGGAGGTGCAACATACCAGCCATCACGCATATTTGGGCCCTTAGTTTGGAAATATTCGTTTTTTTTTTCAATACAAGAAAGGGCGGGTGATAGCAGAGTACAATGAGCGCCTTGGGCACTAATGTAAGATCTCTTGCCGAGCCCTTCTTGGGAAAAGCCATCCAACTGTTGTGCTCCATTGAGCCTAATATAATAGTATTACTGATATTGTTGTGTCGATCTGGCCTACTAAAATGAGTTGCAAGAGCCCTGGAATGCACTGTAGACCTCCCTGTCTTTTCCCAGCCCTGAGGGAGAAACTGAGAAGTGGTGCTTCCTGAGCCTGAATACTGGACTTTGGGGCCGCAGTAGCAGACCAGGAGACACCGAAAGTTTGCTTCCACAATAGTCCTGGCTCTGAAGCCTGGAGGTAAGCTCAGTGCACTTGAACCTGAAAGGGACACTGTCCAAAGGATAATGAAGTGAGCTTTGAACACACTTTAGATCTGGCCAGGCACAATGGGAAAGATTGCAACAAGTCTTAGTTTGAAGACATCATGTGGTAGTGCTCTTAAGCCATTTAACGGTCAAAGTAGAACAGACCACAGAACCATTGTAGGAGCTCCGAAGACCGCAACAGCATCTATGGTCCAAGCGCCAAGACAACAAACCAGACCCCCCGAGGTCAAAACACCATTTGGAAAAACGGTTTTTCATGGTAAAAAGAAGCATGCTGGTGGCAAGATCAATTCAAATGTATCACAGGGAACATTAGGGAGGCCAAATCTATGCAATTGATTGAGGAACAGGATAGGTAAAATGTGTAGATCTTATAAAGTTGTACTGTTTTTTGTTTTTCATTTTTTTATACTGAATATCTGATCAATCAGTTTTATTTTCCAATGTGCTTCCTCTGGTTGAAGTCACTCAGGACAGGCAAGTTGATTTTAATTAATCAAATCAATGACAAGGAGAAAAGAACCCAGAAAAATGTCTGTGAAGCTCAATCAAAATATAAATAAGTGAAATACAATCTGCTGGCCTAAAAGATACATATAGTGTAAAATATGAGGTCACTGATGGTGTATAAGACCTTAAATGTGCATAAAATAATAAGCCATGCACAGTGCCTTGAGAGATTGAGTTTTGGAGTCGTAAGCATATGTCACATCACTTGGGAAAATGTTCCAGGCTTTCATGGAGATAAGGAGAAGAAGTTGAAAATGCATGCCACAGTACAGTAGACCGCTTTACAGTACCATTATATTTCGGCCTCCTCAGGGGACTCGTGAGAATTTGTTGCCTCCCTTGAGGTACTGGAAAATGTGAAAGTGATATTGTAGTCATCCCTAGTGACTTGACGCTTGGCAAAGGACACTGATCACATAGAAGCCTGACTAAGCTACTTGGAAAAGACCTGCTCTAGGGTCCAAGACTTATCCTGAGTTATCTATCTACCCCTCCACAAGATTACTCCTCAGATACTCAGAGTAACAACAAAGTCCTTCAAGAGAAAATACTTCCCAACCTGAACGGACATGATTTGTCAGAGAATGAAGTACCACCCAGACCAGGTGCTCATGAAATTAGAGTGCATTCCGCCCCAGAGTGGTTATCTGAATTAGAAATGAAAGGGTCCTTTGATGTAGATTTAGGTAAAAAGTTCTCAAGTATGGAGGCAATTGGTGGCCACCATGCAAGAGTATTGATCCCACTTGAACATGGAGAAGTATATGAAGTTATAATCATATTCATAAAAATAAAGTTATCTTGGAGAGCGGGTGGTCACTCATGAGGGAAACATACCAGCCAGTCACGCTTATTTTCGGCCTTTTTGTTTGAGAATGGCGTTATTTTTTTTCACACCAGGAAGGGCGGGGGAAGATGGCCTACAATGACGCTGTGCACTAATGTAGTTCTTGGGCCTCTAGGGCAAAGCCTTCAATGTTCTGCTTTCCATTGAGGCCTAGTATAAAAGTAGTACAGTGTCTGTTAAGTGTCGACCTGGCCTATTCTAAAAATGAGTGACAAGAGGCCAGGAATGTCCCTGGATGACCTCCCTGTCATCCCCAGGGCCCTGAGTGGAGAACTGAGTAGTGGATTGATTTTAGAACTAACTCCTTTACATTGGGGCCCAGTAGCAGACCAGGTTAGACAGAATGTGTGCTTCCACACTAAGACCCAGGCACAAGAGCCTATGGGGGCTAAGCACAGTGCACTTGACCTTAATACACTTGTCAACGGGATAATGAAGGAGCTTTGACACACATTGTACTTGTCCAGGGGCCACATTGGTAAAGATGGCAACAAGTCTTAGTTTGGAAGTCATCATGATGGTAGTGCCTCTAAGCCATTCATGGTTCCAAAGTAGAACAGACCAACAGAAACAATAGTAGGTGCACAAGACCGCATCAGCACCTATTCCCAAGGCCCAAAAAACACCATACCATGACCCGAAGTCAAAATTCCATTTGGAAACCCCGGTATTTCTTTCATGGTGTAGCTGGTGGCAAGAATCCTTTTCAAATGTATCACCGGGATACATTAGGAGGCCAAAACTATGCAATTGTTGAGAATTCATGATAGGTAGAAATGCGTAGGTCTTTAAAGTAAGGTACTGAGATTTTTTGTATTTTTTCATTTATTATACTGCATATCATATCTATCAGTTTCATTTGTACAACGTGCTCTTGTGATGTTTACTCAGGACTGGGCAAGTGTATTTAATTTAAAACAATCATTGACACGGAGAAAGCACCAAGGAAGAAATGTCTGTGAAGCTCAATCAAAATAATCAAGGAAATAAATCTTGCTGGCTAATGATATACATTTTGTTGTAAAAGATGGTGGTCACGATGGTGTAATAAACAGACACTTGTGCATAAAAGTATAAGCAAGCGCACAGTGACTTGAGATTAGTTTTGGAGTCGAAGCCTATGTTCCACTTCACTGAAATGACATGCTTTGCATGGGTGATAAGGAAAGAAGTTGAAAATGCATGCCACAGTAGTAGAACAACGCTTTACAGTCTTTTTCGCCTCCTCAGTGACTCGAGAGAATATGTTGCCTACCCCATTGAGTTCAGAAAAGTGAAATCAATACTTAGCTGGCAACCCTTCTGACATGACACATGGCCAGGTCACTGATCACATAGATGGAGTGAATCAAGCCTTGCTTTGAAAAGACCTGCTCTAGGTCTGAAGTTTCCTGAGTTATCTTCTTCATCCAAGGGATATTACTCAGATACTCAGGTACAACAGAGCCTTACAAGAGAAATACGTCCCACAAGACGGACAAAAATATTGCATAGAAATGAAGTGTCCACCCAGGACCCGGAGCTAAGAAATAAGAGTGTATTCCGGCCCCACAGTGGTTTCTGAATTAGAAATGAAAGGGGTTTTTTTGATGTAGTTATGAGGTAAAAAGTTCTCAATTTGGAGGAGCAAATGTGTCCGAACATGCAAGATGATTGTGATCCCCACATGAAACATAGAGAAGAATTTGTAATTCTTATAAACCATTTTTTAAAAACAAAAAAACGATCTTGGAAGAGCGGGGTCACTCAGAGGGCAACAAACCAGCCAGATCACTCTTTTTTTAGGGGCCTTTTGTTTTTGGAAATGCGTTTTATTTATACAATACAGTGAAGGGCGGGGGAAGCTGCCTACAATGAGCGCCTTGGGCACTAATGTAGTTCTTCGTCCTTCTGGGGAAAAGCCATCAAAGTTGTGCACCATAGAGGCCAGTATAATAGAAGTACCAGGGAGTTGAGTCGATCTGTGGCCTTTCTAAAAAGAGTTGCAAGAGGCCCTGGAATGCCCTGTAACCTCCCTGTCTTTTCCCAGGGCCCATGAGGGAGAACTGAGTATTGGTGATTCCTGAGCCTGAATCCTGGAACTTAGGGGCCCACGATCAGACCAGGAACCACCGAGAGTTGCTCCACAATAAGTGCCTGGCATCTGAGCCTTGGTGGTAAGCTCTGTGCCCTTGACCTGAGGGACACTGTCTAAAGGGATAAATCAAAAGGTGCTTCTTGACACACTTATTGTTCTTGTCCATGCCATTGGGGAAAGTATGCCACTAGTCTTAGATAGAAGTCATCCCATGTTGTAGTTGCTCTCACCATTTACGGTCAAAAGTAGAACAGACCAAACAGCAACCAAATGTAGGTGGCACAAGACCGCATCAGCATCTATGTCCAAGCGCCAAGAACAACAAACCTGACCCAGAGTCAAAAACTCCATTTTGGCGAAAACGGTTTTCTGGTAGAGCTGGTGGCAGTAATCATTGTTCAAATATAACACAGGATCATTAGGAGGGCCAAAATCTATGCAATATGTTGAAAAACAGATAGGTAAGAAATGTGTAGAATCTTTAAAGTTGGTACTGAGTTTATTTTTATTTGTTTTTTTCATATTTTTTATATACTGAATATCTATCTATCAGATTTAATTTATTCAATGTGCACCTGTGAAGTCACTCAGGACTGGGCCAAGTTGATTTTTAATTTAAATCATCAATTGCCAAGGAGAAAGAACCAAGGACAAAAATGTCTGTGAAGCTCCAATCAAAATAATTAAGAAAATAAAAACTTGCTGCTAATGATACATTTGTGGAAAATATGAGGTCACTGATGGAGTATACGACTAAAATAGTAGCATAAAAGTAATAAGCATTCACAGTACCTTGAGATTAGTTATGGAGATACGGAAGCCATATGTCACTACACTGGGAAATGTCATGCTCTTCATGGTATAAGGAGAAAAGATTTAGAAAATGCAATGCAAACAGTCAGTAGACGCTTACAGTCTTCGCCTCCTCAGGTGACCTCAGAGAATTTGATGCCCCCTTGAGTTCAGAAAATGTGAAATCAATACTTGCTGGCATCCCATCCTGGACTTGGACACACGGCCAGGTCACTGTACACAATAGATGGGTGACTACGCTTGTAAAAGTGAACCTGCTATCTAGGGTCTGAAGTTTTTCCTGATATCTTCTTCAAGCCAAGGGATTACTACTCAGATACTCAGGTACAACAAGAAGCAATTCAAGAGAAAATACGTCCCACATGAACAGCGGACATAAATTTGCAGAGAATGAAGGTCCACCCAGACCAGGTGCGAAGAAATTAGAGTGTATTACCGGCCCCACAGTGGTTTCTGATTAGAAATTGAAGGGTGTTTTTAGATGAAGTTTAGCAGGTAAAAAGTTCTCCAATTTGGAGCAAATGAAGCCAACAAGCAAGAATGTTTTGTGATCCCACTTGAAACATAGCGAAGTATTTGTAATTTATAATCCATTTTTAAAAAACATAAAAGTTAACTTGGAGAGCGGGTCACTCAGAGGGCAACAATACCAGCCAGTCACGCTTTTTTATTTTTATTATTTTATTTTTTTTTATTATTATATTATTTTGGGGTCCTTTGTTATGGAAATGCGTTTTTATATCTTTTTCATCCAGGAAGGAGCGGGGAAGCAGCCTACAATGAGCGCCTTGGGCACTAAATGTAGTTCTTCGTCCTTCTATGGGAAAAGCCTTCATTTTTGTGCTCCATAGAGCCTATAATAATAGTAAATAAACCTTGGGTTGTTGTGTCGATCTGGCCTTTCTAAAATGAGTTCAAGAAAGGCCCCCCCTGGAATCCCTGTAGACCTCCAAGTCTTTTTCCCCTGGCCCTGAGGGAGAACTGAGTAGTGGTAGATTCCGTGAGGCCTGAAATCCTGGACTTTGGGGCCCAGAGCAGACCAGAGCACACCGAAGTTCTTATCCACAATAAGTCCTGCTCTGAGCCTTGGTGGTACGCTCTGTGCACTTTGACCTGAGGGACACAGCTCAAAGGGATAATGAAGGTGCTTTGACAGCACTTTGTTTCTTGACCAGGCTCAATTGGGGAAAGATGCCACAAGTCTATAGTTTGAAGTCCATCATGTGGTTAGTGCTCAAAGCCATTTACGGTCCAAGTAGAACAGACCAAACCTGAACCAGTTGTAGGTGCACCAAACCGCATCAGCATACTATGTCCCAAGCGCCAAGAACAACATACCTGACCCAGAGTCAAAAACTCCATTTTGGAAAACGATTTCTGTAGAGCTGGTGGCAAGATCATTTCAAATGTATCACAGGGATCATTTAGGAGAGGCCAAATCTAAGCAATTGTTATGAGAACAGATAGGTAGAAATGTGTAGATCTATAAAGTTGGTACTGTTATATTTAGTTTTTTCTTTTTTTTATACTGAAGTATCTATCTATCCGTTTTATTTTCAATGATGCTCCTGTGAAGTCACTCAGGACTGGCAAAGTGAATTTTAATTAAATCACCAATTGACAAGGAGAAAGACCCAAGGAAAATAGTCTGGTGAAGCTCAATCACAAATAATTAAGCAGAAAACTAAAATTCTGCTGTGCTCTTGAAACATTAGTGTAAACTATGAGGTCACTGATGTGTAATATAAAGACTGAAATGGCATAAAAGAATAAGCATGGCACAGTACCTTGAGATTAGTTTATGTCGGATACGAAGCATATGTCACTTCACTGGAAATGTCCAATGAGCATTCATGGGTTTATAAGGAGACGACATTTTAGACCAATGCAATGCAACATTCAGTAGACGCTTACATTCTCTTACGGCCTCCTCAGGTGACTCGTGAGAATTTGATTGCCTCCCTTGACGTTCTGGAATGTGAAAGTGATATTGTTGCATCCATGATCCCTTACAGGACTTGAACGGCTGGCAAGGTCACTGATCACATAGTATGCCATGAACTAAGACTAGCTACATGGAAAGAGCCCTGCCTCTAGGGGTCATGAAGTATCCTGAGTTTATCTTCTACCTCCAAAAAGGATTTCTCCTCCAGATACTCAGGGTACAACAGAGCCTTCAAGAGAAATATAACACCACCTGAACGGACATGATTTGCAGAGACAGAAGTTCCACCCAAGACCAGGTTGCTCATGAATTAAGTTGCATTCCGGCCCCAGAGTGGGGATTCTGAATTAGAAATGAAAGGTCCATTGATGTAGTTATGAGGTAAAAAGTTCTCACGTTGGAGGCAATTGTGGCCAACAAGGCAAGAAGTTGTGATCCCACTTTGACATGGAGAAGTAATTGAAATTTATAATCCATATATTCATAAAAATAAAGTTATACTTGGAGAGCGGGGTCACTCAGATGCAACATTACAGCCATTCACGCTTAATTTTTCGGCCTTTGTTTGAGAATGGCGTTTTTTTTCAGAGGGGGGGGGGGGGGGGGGGGGGGGGGGGGGGGGGGGGGGGTGGGGGCACAGGAAGGCGGGGTAAGATGCCCACAAATGAGCGCTGTGGGGCACTAAATGTTGTTCTAGGGCCTTCTAGGCAAAGCCTTCAATGTTTGTGCTCCATTGAGGCCTATATAAAAAGTAGTACTGGTTTTGTGTCGACCTGGCCTATTCTAAAAGAGTGACAAGAGGCCTGGAATGCCCTGGAGACCTCCCTGTCCTTTTCCCAGGCCCCTGAGGGAGAACTGAGATAGTGGTGATTTTTGGAACCTAAATCCTGGACTTTGGGGCCCAGAGCAGACCCAGGAAGACTGACTGTGCTTCCACAATAAGTCCTGGCACAGAGCCTTGGTGCTAAGCTCTGTGCACTTGCCCTGAGATACACTGTCAAAGGGATAAAAGAAGGTGCTTATGACACACTTTTGTATATCTTGTCCAGCTCATTGGGAAAGATGCAACAAGTCTTAGTTTTGAAGTCACATAGTGGTAGTGCATCTAAGCCATTCATGAGTCAACGTAGTAACAGACCAAACAAACAAATGTAGGTGGCACAAGACCGCATCAGCACCTATGTCCAGCCCAAAGAACACATACCTACCCAGAGTCAAAATTCCATTTTGTGAAAACCGTTTTCTGGTGAGCAGGTGGCAAGATCCTTTCAAAAGTATCACCGGGATCATTAGGGAGGCCAAATCTATGCAATTGTTGAGATCAGATAGGTAGAAAATGCGTAGAGTCCTTTAAGTTGGTACTGTTTATATTGTTTTCATTTTTTTTTATACAGCATATACTATCTATCATTTCATTTACAACGTAGCCTCTTGTGAAGTTACTCATGACAGGAAAGTTTTGTTTAATTATAAAACAATCATTGCTAGGAGAAAGAACCAAGTAAAAATGTCCTGTGAAGCTCATTCAAATAATCAAGGAAATAAATCTGCTGGCTAATGATACATTATGTGTATAATATGATGGTGTCACTGATGTGTATAAGACTGAAATGTAGCATAAAAGTATACGCAAGCACAGTATGACTTGAGATTAGTTTTGGAGTCGAAGCATAATCACATCACTGGTGAAATGTCATGCTTCCAGGGAGATAAGGAGAAGAAAGTTGAAAATTGCATGCAACAGTCTGTAGACCTTACAGTTTTGGCCTCCCACAGGTGACTCGGAGAAATTGATTGCCTCCCTTTGAGTTCAGAATATGTGAAATCAATACGTAGCGTGCATCCCTTCTGGACTTGACACATGTGCCAGTCACTGATCACATAGATTGGGTGACTAGCTGCTTAGGAAAAGACCTGCTCTAGAGGTCTGAAGTTTTCCTGAGTTAATCTTCTCATCCAAGGGATTTCTACTCAAAACTCAGGGTACCAACGGAGCCCTTCAAGAGAAAATACGTCCCACATGAGAACGGACATGATTTGCAGAGAAATGAAGTTCCACCCAGCACCAGGTGCTAATGAAATAAAGTGTAATTCCGGCCCACTGTGGTTTTCCTGAATTAGAAATGAACGGGGTTTTTGATGTTAGTTGAGTAAAAAGTTCACAATATTGGAGGCAAATGTGGCCGACAGCAAGATGTTGTGATCCCACTTGAACATAGAGAAGTATATGTAATATTATAATCACTATTTGTAAAAAACAAAAAAGTATCATGTGGAGAGCGGGTCACTCAGAGGGGCAACATACCAAGCCAGTCACGCTTTTAGGGCCCTTTGTTTTGGAAATTGCGGTATTTTTTTCATACAGGCAGGCGTGGAAGCTGCCTACAATGAGCGCCTTGGGGCCTAATGTAGATTCATCGTCCTACTTCGGGAAAAGCCTAACAATGTTGTGCTCCATTGAGAGGCCAAGTAAAAATAGTAGTACTGGATTGGTTTGTGTCGATCCTGGAGCCCTTTCTAAAAATAGAGTTGCCAGAGGCCTGAATGCCCCTGTAGACCTCCTGTCTTTTCCCAGGCCCTGAGGGAGAACTGAGTAAGTGAGAATCCTAGAGCCTGAATCCTGGACTTTGGGGCCCAGAGCAGACCAGGAGACACCGACGTTGTCTTCCACAGGTAGACCTGGCTCTGAAGCCTTGTGGTAAGGCGTCCTGAGCACTTGACCTGAGGACACTGTCAAAGGGATAATGAAGGTGCTTTATGACACACTTATGAGTTCTTAGTCCAGGCTCATTGGTGGGAAGATGAGCAACAAGTTCTTAGTTTTGAATTGCATCATGTGGTTAGTGCTCTAAAGAGCCATAAAACGGTCAACGTAGAACAGACCAAACAGAACCATTGTAGGTGGCACAAGACCGCATCAGCATCTATGTCCAACTCGCCAAGAACAACATCCCTGACCCCAGAGTCAAAACTCTAAATTCCATTTGGAAACGTTTTCTGGTAAGACTGAGGTGGCAACAAGATCATTTCAAATTAAACACAGGGAATCAATAGGAGCAAATCATGCAATTGTTGAGAACAGATAGGTAGAACTGAGTAGATCTTTAAGTGGTACATGTTCTTTTTTTTTTATTCATTTTTTTGTTTTTTTTATACTGAATATCTATCTATCATTTTATTTCAATGTCTCCTGTGAAGTCACTCAGGACATGGGCAAGTTGATTTTAAATTTAAATCAATCAATTGACAAGGAGAAAGAACCAAGGAACAATGTCTGTGAAGCTCAATCAAAATAAATTTAAGAAAATAAATTCTGCTGGCTAATGATACATTTGTGTAAAAATATGCGGTCACTGATTGAGTATAAAGACCTGAAAATGAGTGCATAAAAGTATAAGCAAGCCCAGAGCCTGAGATTAGTTTTTGGAGTCGAAGCATATGTCACTCTCACTGTGAGAACTGACAATGCTTTCCATGGGTGATAAAAGGGAGGAAGAAGATGAGAAAGAAGCATGCAACAGTCAGTAGACCCTTACAGTCCTTACGCCTCCTCAGGTGACTCGTGAGAATATTGTTGTCCTCCCGTTGAGTTCTGGAAATGTGAAATGGATATTGTAGTGCATCCCGTATCTAGGAACTTGGAAGACAGCTTGGCAAGTGTCCACTATAGATCACATAGATAGCCCTGACTAGCTCCTTGGAAAATGACCTGCTCTAAGGGTCTGAAGTAATCCTGAGTATATCTTCTACCACCAAAAAGATTTCTCCTCAGATACTCCATGTAGGTACAACAGCGCCTTCAAGAGAAAAAACGTCCCACCTGAACGAAATGATTATGCAGAGCAACGAAGTTCCCACTCAGACCAGGTGCTCATGAAATTAGAGTGCATTCCGGCCCCAGAGTGGTATTCTGAATTAGAAAATGAAAGGGTCCTTTGATGTGTTTAGGTAGACAAGTTCTCAAGTTGGAGGCAATTGAGTGGCCAACATGCAAGATGTTGTGATACCCCAGACTGAACATGGAGAAGTATTAGAAATCTTATAATCCATAATTCATACAAATAAAGTTATCCATGGAGCATCGGGGTCACTCCCGGGAAACAAACCAGCCAGTCACCTTTTATTTTCGGTCCTTGATTGAGGAAAGGCGTTTTTTTTTCACACAGGAAGGCGGGGGAAGATGCTAGCAATGAGCGCTGTGTGGCCAACTAATGTAGTTCTTCCGGGCCTTCTAGGGACAAAAGAGCCTTCAATGAAGAGCCTCCATTGAGGCTATGTAAACAAGAGTGAAGTACGGATGTTGTTACGACCCTGCCTTTCTAAAATGAGTGACAAGAGGCCAGGAAAGCCCTGGAAGACCATCCCTGTCCTTTTCCCAGCCCCTGAGGGAGAACTGAAGTAGTGGTGATTTTTGAACCTAAATCCTGGACTTTGGGGCCCAGAGCAGACCAGGAGAGACCGAATGGTGCTTCCACAATAAGTCCTGGCACTGAGCCTTGGTGCAAAGCCTCAGTCACTTTGACCTGCGATACACTGTCCAAAGGGATAAAGACGTGTGCATTATGACACACATATATGTTCGTGTCCATGCTCAAAAAAATTGGGGAAAGATGCACCAAGTCTTAGTATTTGAAGGTCAACAAGAGGTAGTGCTCTAAGCCATTCATGGTTCAACGTAGAACAGACCAAAACAGAAAACATTAGTAGGTGCAACAAGACCGCATCACACCTATGTCCAAGCCAAAGAACACAGACCTGACCCGAGAAGTCCAAAATTCCATTTGGAAACCGGTTTTTCCTGGTGAGCCTGGTGGCAAGATCCTTCAATGTATCCACCGAGGATCATTAGGGAGGCCAAATCTACTGCAAAAGTTGAGATCAGATAGGTAGAAATGCCGTAGGTACTTATAAAGTTGTGTACAGTTTTATTGTTTTCAATTTTTTTTTATACTGCATATCTATCAATCAGTTTTCCATTTTCAACGTGCTCTTGTAGAAGGTTACTCAGGACCTGGGCAATTTGAATTTAATTTAAAACAATCAATTGACAAGGAGAAAGACCCAAAGGAAAAATGTCCTGTTGAAGCTCAAGACAAAATAATTAAGGAATAAATCTGCTGCTATGAAACCTTAGTGTAAATATGTGGTCACTGATGGTGTATAAGACTGAAAATGTGCATAAAGTATAACAGCACATAGCCTTGAGATTAGATTTTTTGAGTCGAAGCATATGTCACTTCCATGGGAAATGTCAATGCTTTCATGGGTGATAAGGAGAAGAAGTTTGAAAATAGCATGCCAACAATCAGTAACGCTTACAGTCTTGCCGGCCTACTCAGGATGACTCAGAAGAAATTGTTGCCTCCCTTGAGTTCAGAAAATGTGAAATCAATACTTGCTAGGCATTTCTTCTGGACTTTACAACATGGCCAGGTCTCTGATCCCATAAAAAGTGGGTGACTAGCAGCATGGAAAAGACCTGCTCAAGGTCCTGAAGTTTCCTGAGTATACTCGCTATCTTCATCCAAGGGATTTCTACGCAGATACACAGAGTACAACAGAGCCTTCAAGAGTGAAATACGTCCCACATGAACACATATTGCAGAGAATGAAGTTCCACCCCGAACCAGTGCTAATGAAATATAGAGTGTAATTCCGGCCCGACATTGGATTTTCTGAATTAAAGAAAAGAACGGGGTTTTTTGATAGTATTTTTGAGGTAAAAAAAGTACTCAATTTGGAGGCAATTGTGGCCAACATCGCAAGATGTTGTGAATCCCACTTGAACATAGAGAAGTATTTGTAAGTTATAATCCATTTTTTTAAAAACAAAAAAGTAGTCTTGGAGAGCGGGGTCACTAGAGGGCAACATACCAGCCATCCACGCTTTTTGGGCCTTTGTTTTGAATGTGTTTTTTTTTTCATACAAGAAGGGCGGGGAAAAGCTGCATACGAATGAGCCCTTGGGCACTAATGAAGTTCTCTCTTCGTCCTTCTTGGGAAAAGCCTTTCAATGTTTTGTCCAATGGATCCTAGTAAATAATATAAGTACAGGTTGTTGAGTCCAGATCTAGGCCTTTCTAAAATGAGTTGCAAGAGGCCTGGAATGCCCTGTAGAACCTCCCTGTCTTTTTACCCAGGGTCCCTGAGGGAGAACTGAGTAGTGGTGAGATATCCTGACCTGAATCCAGGAACATTGGGCCCAGCAGCAGACCAGGAGACACCGAAGTGCTTCTCCCCAAAAACATAAGTCCTGGCTCTAGCCTTGGTGATATACGCTCTGTGCACTTGAACTCTTGCGGGACACTGTCAAAGGGAAATGAGGTGCTTTTTGAACACACATACCTTTGTTCTTGTCTCAGGCTCATTGGGGAAAGATGCAACAAGTCTTAGTTTGGAAGTCATCATGTGGTAGTGCTCTAATCCATTAACAGGTCAAAGATAGGAACAGTACCAAACAGAACCATTGTTAGGTGGCAAACAAGACCAGCATCAGCATCAATGTCCAAACCAAGCGCCAAGAAAACAACAACCCTGAACCACAGAGACAAAACTCCATTTGGAAAACGTGGTTTACTGGTAAGCCGTGGCAAGAACACTTCAAATGTATCACAGGGAAGCATTAGGAGGCCAAAACTATGCAATGTTGAAGAACAGATAGTAGAGAAAGCTGTAAGAAACTTTAAAGTTGGTTACGTTTTTATTGTTTTTTTTTCATTTTTTTATACTGAATATCTATCTAATCAGTTTTATTATTCAATGTAGCTCCAGTGACGATCACTCAGGACTGGGCACGTTGATTTTAATTAAATCAATCAATTGACTAGTGAGAAAGAACCAAGGAAAAATGTCTGTGAAGCTCAATCAAAATAATTAAGAAAATAAATCTGATCTGCTGGCTAATGATACATTTGTGTAAAAATATGAGGTCACTGATGGTTAAGACTGAAATGTTGCATAAAAGTATAAGCGATGCACAGTGCCCATGAGATAAGTTTTGAGTCGAAGCATATGTCACTTCACTGAGGACATGATCAATAGTCTTATTCAGGGAGATAGAAGGATAAAAGTTGAAAATAGCATGCACATCAGTAGACCTTACAGTCTTCGGCCTCCCTCAGTGACTCGTGGAGAAATTTTTGTTGCCTCCCTATGAGTTTCCTGGAAATGTGAAAGGTGATATTGCTGGCAATCCCTACTGGACTTGACGCTTGGCAAGGTCACTGATCACATAGTATGCCTGACAAGCTACTTGGAAAGACCTGCTCTAGGGTCTGAATATCCTTAGTAATCTTCTACCCTCCAAAAAGATATTCTCCTCAGATAACTCAGGTACAACAGAGCCTTCAAGAGAAAATACCGTCCCACCTGAACGGACATGAATTGCAGAGAATGAATTACCACCCCAGCACCAGGTGCACATGAAATTAGAGTGCAACCGCCCCAGAGTGGTTTCATGAAATAGACATGTAAAGTGGCCATTGAATGTAGTTTTATGGTAAAAGTTCTCAAGTTGGAGTATCATTTGTGGCCAACATGCAAGATGTTTGATGATCCCACTTGACAGGGAGAAGTATATAAATTTTATAATCCAAATTTCAAAAAAATAAAGTTATATCTTCGGAGAGCGGGTCCACTCAGAGGGATCAACATACCACCCGTCACCAACCTCTTTTTATTCGGCCTTTGTTTTGAGAATGGTCATATTTTTACACACAGGAAGGCGGGGGAAGGATGCCTCACTAGCGCTGTGGCACTAATGTTAGTTCTTGGTCCTTCAAGGGCAAAGCCTTCAATGTTGTCCGCACCCTTGAGGCCTAGTAAAAAAGTAGTACTATTGTATGTGTCTGACCATGGACGCCTTTCTAAAATGAGTGACAAGAGGCCTGGAATGCCTTTGGAGACCCCCCTGTCTTTTCCCCAGGCCCCTGAGGGAGAACTGAGTAGTCGGTGATTTTTTGAACCTAAAATTCCTAGACTTTGGGCCAACAGACCAGGAGGGACCGAATGTGCTTCCCACAATAAGTCCTGGCACTGAGCCTTGTGCTAAGCTCTTGCACTTGACCTGAGATACACTGTCCAAAGGGATAATGAAGTTGCTTTGACCACACTTTGTTCTTGTCCCAGGCTCATTGGGAAAGATGCAACAAGTCTTAGTTTGAAAGTCATCAATGTGGTAGTGCTCTAAGCCATTCAGGTCAAAGTACGAACAGAACAAACAGAACCAATGTAGGTGGCACAAGACCGCATCGCATCTGTGACCAAGCCCCAAGAACAACAGAACCTGACCCAGAGTCCAAAACTCCAGTTGGAAACCGGTTTTCTTGAGATCTGGTGCAAGATCCTTTCAAATATATCACCGAGATCATTAGGGAGGACCAATATATGCTAATTGTTGAGAACAGATAGGTAGAAAGGTTAGGGTCTTTAAAGTGGTACTGTTTTTTTTTTTGTTTTTAATTTTTTTATACTGCATATCAATCCTATCAGTTTTTATTTTCAATGGTCTCCTGTGAAGTCACTCCAGATGGGCAAAGTGATTTAATTAAAACAATAAAACAATTGACAAGGATGAAAGAACCAAGGAAAAATGTCTGTGAAAGCTCAATCAAAAATAATTAAGGAAATAAATCTGCTGGCTTAATGATACATTTGCGTAAAATATGGAGGTCACTGAAATGGTGTATGAAGACTGAAATGTGCATAAAAGATTATAGCATGCACAGTGCTTTGAGATTATGTTTTGAGTCGAAGCATATTGTCACTTCACTGGGAAATGTCATGCTTTCGATGGGTGATAAGGAAATAAGTTGAAAAGCATGCAACAATCAGTAGAAAAACGCTTACAGTCTTCAGCCTCCTCAGGTGACTCGTGAGAATTTGTTGCCTCCCTTGAGTTCAGGAATGTGACAAGCAATACTTGCTGGCATTCCTTCTGGACTTGACGCATGGCCAGGTCACTGATCACATAGATGGTACTAGCTGCTTGGAAAAGACCTGCTCTAGGGTCTGAATTAATCCTGAGTTTATCTCTACATCCAAGGGATTTCTCTTTCAATACTCAGGGTACAA
>JAKELJ010000243.1:0-43775 GCA_025594165.1 Tamias sibiricus | reverse complement strand
TTCTCAGAGGTTCCAGATAAATAACATTGAGGTATTCCAAACTGTGTCAGAAGCTCAGTCATACCTGGAAGGATTATTATACTAATTACTTCACCAAATTTTGACCTCTAATGAAAAGGAGAATCTTAATGGCTGCTGAGCATTTTGGAGATGATCTCCATCTCAGCCATGCCCCTGCAGCACAGCCTAGGAGTAAATGCATCCACCTGGGGTACAGGCAGTTCCTAGGCTCAATCCCAAATGGGAACCAAAACAAATAATGGGTTGATTGGAAAATGAGACATTTTCAGGCTCTGGTCTTGAAGGTCTCAGAAGGTTGAGGCCGCAGCCTATCAACTACTCCAAGATATCTGAATCCATCAAGGCCCTCAGGAGAACCCCACAAACCTTTCTGGAGAAACTCAGGGAGGCATCAAAAAAGCACACCACAGTGGATCCATGAATCCACAGAGGGCCACATAATTTTGGAGGATAAAATTATGCAGTCAGCTCCAAAATTTTGGAGGAAGTTACAAAAATGGGCATAGGGCCCTGATCAGTCAGAATGACATCCTGTGACTCACAACATCCATCTTTCCTAACAGAGATCAAGCTTGTGGGGTGTTTAAAAGGGGCAAAAGGAATGGGACCTCAAATCACAAAAGGAACTTGTTTCCCCTGAAAAGGAGGGACATTACAAACCAGAGTGCCCAATAGGTTAGGTGACCCCATCAAGGCTTTGTGCCATTTGTCAGGGCCCTGCAATCACTGGAGGAATGAATGTCCCCAGGGGTGCAGGCTCTCGTGGTTCAGATTCCTCCAACAAGGGACTGAAGGGGGACCTGGGTCAACCTTCATGGCTCCATGTGACATCCCATCACTACACACGAACCCCAGGTATGCGTCTCAGTAGTGAGCCAACGGGGTCAACTTCCGCTCTGGACACTGGTGCCAGCTTCTCTGTACTTGTCTCTTAACCCTGGACCACCTTCCCCTCTGATATCCACCATGATGCTGCAAGGGGGTGTATGGATGACCTTAGCACTAGATATGTTATCCCCTGTTAAGCTGTGAATGGGATGGGCGGTGATGTTTTCTCACGCATTTCTGATAGTCCCGTGAGTACACTACTCCTTTATTGAGGAAGAAATATACTCTCAAAATTTTCAGGTCTTCCATCACCATGAATTTGGGATCCCAGAGTCATTATGTCTACCTCCATTAGGAATGTGATATATACTCTGAAGTATGGGCTATTAGGGCAAAATTGGGCCAGCAAAGAGTACAATTTCTCCTTAAAATAAACTTTGAAGCACCCCTCTGTCTTTCCACACCAGGAACAATATCTCCTGTGCCCAGAGGCACAAGAGAGTGTTTCCTGGAAATCATTCAAAACCTTAATGACAGGGACTCTTGGTGTCCTTGCAATAGCTCCTACAATACACCCATTTGGGGAGTCCAGAAAACCAGGTGGGGAATGGTGCCTAGACCAAGATCTCAGGCTAATCAACACAGCGGTCATCCCCCTCCATTCCCTGTTGTGTCCAACCCTTCTAACTTTGGACTGAGATTCCAGATGCCACCACCTGGTTCACTCTGTTAGATGTAAAGGATGCTTTCTGTGTACCCAAAGACAACCACAATAACTGTTTTTTGCCCTTGAAGGCCCTGACAGTGGATCTCAGTTAACCTGGACAGTGTTACCCCAAGATGCAGAGGTAGTTCCCACTTGTTGGGACAGGTCGTCGCCAAGGATCTAGCAGAATTCAAGGACAGGTCATCTGTAACTGTCCTCTGATATGTGGATGACATTCTCCCATGTACTACCACCCAGGAAGAATGTCAAATGGCCTCTACAGAGCTTCTAATTATTTAGCTAATAGAGGGATAAGGTCTCAAAAGAAGAAACTCAATTATGCCAACTTCAGGTTCAACACTTGGAATTACAAATGTCTTACCCTAGACCACATGCAAACTCAGAGTATTTCGGAGGATAACTAGATATTGCAGGCTTTGGATCCCTGGGTAGGAAAAAAAATAGCCAGGACTCCTTTAACAACTCCTCAAAAAAGAAAAAAAAAAACCTAACACTGGGGACAACCACCCCCAAATGGGAACTGAAGCATGCTAAAGTTTTCAAAAGCCCTAAAGAAGTCCTTACTTCAAGCTTTGGCTATCAGCTGGTTTACAGAGCAAGAATGTAATCTGCTTGTGAGGGAAAGGGGAAGAATGGTCTTAGGGCTGATACCACACAAAGATGTGGGCTAGCTCAACTAGCCAGAACATATCTCAGCAAAGAGCTGTATGGAATCTCATGAGACGGCCCCTGGGCCCTGCCAGTGGTGGTGGCTGCCCATGTCCTTTGCGGCCCATGACGGCTTTGAGATATCCCTAGGAAGGACTCTTACTGCACCCCATTCTCATGATCGCTCAGGAATGCTGAGTTACCAAAGGAGGGTATGGCTCTCGGACAGTGCTTCTAAAAAACAAACCCTTTGCTTCTAGATAGTTTCCTTGCTCTAATAAAAACTTGCAAAGAGTTTTAACTAGCCACTTTCTAGAATCATTAGAGGAAATGATCGAATGCTCAGCTCCCAGGGGAGAACTCCAATGTTCCCTGTCCAATCAGTCTCACGATGTAATGGATGGAAGTTCTTTTCTAGAATAAGGAAAGCAAAACCTGGGATATGCCTGGTAACTTTTTTTTTTTTTTTTATTTTTGGTGGTACCCCCCGGGGATTTGAACTACTAGGGGCCACTCGACCACTGGGCAACATCCCCAGCCCCCTATTATTGTATGTTTATTAGAGACAGGGTCTTCACTGAGATTGCTAAGTGCCTCACCTTTGCTGAGGCTGGCTTTGAACTCACTATCTCCTGCCTCAGCCTCCCCATAGTGCTGGGATTACAGTCGTGTGGTGCCACCACGCCAGGCTGGCCCTGATAACTTTTTAATATAGTGTTGGCATATTAAATGTGGGTAAGGTGCTGCAGCAGCCCCTGTACAACTGGTTGCTTCAGAGTAATTAAATACCACACTCATATTCAACTCCTGCTTAGTATCAACAACAAAATTTCCTCCTCTTTGTCACAAAGGAACTCATGTGGACATCTATTGGGGACCACTGGACCAGCCACTGAGGGAGCCTCACTGCTATTTCAATGCCTTAACAGCAGGAAAGCAGTTAGCTGCCAACGGTTGTTCTGAGATGACTTCTCCCATAGAACCTCTTGGGTCAACCCCTCTGTCTCCTTGGGGAAACTCCAAACTGCTAACCAGTCAATTGACACCTCTTAGCTTGAAGCAGGCCTAGAGCAGTCAACTGTTTCCAATTTCCCTTACAGCAGTAACGGGTTTTCCTATTCAGAGGGCTGGTGGGTGAGATAGATAAAGGCATAGGCCAGTGGAGTAGGTCAGGGACAATGAAGGGTTGAAGAGAAGGGCAAGCAGGGGCTCGGCCATTTAACATGACACCTCCAGCATGTTAATTAAATACAGTTCCTCTTTCTACAAAAGGGCACAAATCTTCACCTCTACAGAGAGCAACTGTATAATCCAGCACCAAAGCGTAGTGAAAGGCAAATTGAAAATATCAAGAATTGGCCTGGCATGTTGGTAGTTTATGCTCTGTAATCCCAGCAGCTGGGGAGGTGTAGGCAGGAGATTCACAAGTTCAAGAGCCAGCTTCAGCAAACGTAGCAAGGCCAAAAGCAACTTTTGCAAGACACTTTGTCTCTAAATAAAATATAGAAAATAGGGGTTGGGGATGTGGTCATGGTAGTTGAGTGCCCTGGGTTACAATCCCCAGTAAACTACAAACACACACACACACACACACAACACACACCACACATCAAAAACCAAGCCAGAGGTGTTTATCAAGTTCTCCTTTATGCACCTTTAAAAGGACGAAACACTGTAAGAATTAAAGGGGCACTGTTTGCCCTCTCAGCCGTTACTGTGCCAGGGATTTATCGAGTCTTTCTTTAACCTTCCTTTTTAATAAAATTCCCTGCTTGCTTGCTCACATCAGATTTCGCGGGTGTTCTTTCTTCCACATCTGTGGAATGTGACATGATATTCGACTCCTGCCTATAAACATCACAAGACTCTAGGGGAAAGCTTCCAGCCTTTGGGGGACTTGTCTTTTCCTTTTTTTAAAAAAAAAAGACCCTGAAACCGCCCATAACTCTACTTTCTTAAGAGAATGCGGTCCAGCAAGGCATAGTTTGGCTCTTCTCTTGCACAGAGCACTTGAAAAGACCCTCCTTCAATAACTCATGATAAGGGCTGGGATGTGGCTCAGTGGGTTAGAGCCCTTCCTAAAGCTGGGTAAGTCCCTAGAGACTGAATCCCCAGCACAGCGAACACAAAATAAAACAAACCTATTCAATAAACCCCAACACCTATGATAATCCAAAGTAAAGCCAAAGTTGCAGCTTACTCATTGATGGTTAGAATTACTTTGGAATAGGGAAGCCACTAGCTCCTGAGGTTTCAGGAAACACAAGGCAGAACCCATTAGAAAAAAAGTCTTAGGTTTGGATGGGTCCAAGTAGAAGCCCTAAAAACCCAACATGTGAGGATGTTTGAGGAGGGAGAAGAAACCATCTGCCTCTGGCTGTAGAGGAAGGAAGAGAGTGTGATCTGAAGCAATTTAAGGCCCTAGGGGAGCTGAGCTTTCCTACCTGTGCTCTCAGAGCTGCTCTTCCATGGGTTAATTTACTGAGATTAGAAACAGACTAGGGCACGGAGGGTGGGGGAAGGTCAGGGGGGGGTGGGGGGGGGCAGTGATGGTGTTGGACAGGAGGGCAAGCAGGAGTTGGACGTGTAACATGGCCTGACCTGTTCTAAGACAGCTCCTGTTTCCCAGAAAGGGCGTCAGTCTCCATCTCACCAAAGCAATGCCCCATCATCTGTAACCCAGCCCCCCGCCCACTGCAGGAAAACTGAAATATCAAAAAAAAAACAATCAGGAGGAGCTTACCTAACTTCTCCTTAGTGCCCATTAAAAGAAGGAGCGCACTAAGACTTTATGCACTCTTGCCCCCGTTGCTGAGGAGTTCTGAATCTTGCTCTCACCTTCTTTTAATAAAATTCTGCTCCCTTGCTTACCTCAGCCCTGTTCTAGTGTTCATTCTTCAAACTCCGTGGAACTCGAATGTGGATCCTGTAGCAGTATTGCTTACTCTTGGATGACAAACAAGCATTACATCCTTATTCACAGATTAAGAAATCAGGTATTGGTGGGGAAAGTTCTTTGCTCCATGGTTCACAGTGAGCCAGGAGATGAGAGACCAACCCATGCAGTCTTACCACAGTCCGCAGGAGGGTCAAGGGGATGACGAAGGGACTCGACATACAACACCTGGGCCGCCTCTGAACATGGGAATGGTAGCCCTGGGCATCTGCAGAGGGAAGGGCTCTCAGGAGAGACAGCCCAACTGGGAGT
Organism: Tamias sibiricus; assembly: GCA_025594165.1. Taxonomy (NCBI): domain Eukaryota; kingdom Metazoa; phylum Chordata; class Mammalia; order Rodentia; family Sciuridae; genus Tamias; species Tamias sibiricus. The sequence goes on along the minus strand of JAKELJ010000243.1, from coordinate 38,343 downwards.
TTACGAGGTTTCCTTATATTCCCATGGCCTTGGTCCCAGGAAAACGTTGTGGACATGCCCCCGTGGTGCCAAAGGCCCCCCCAAGTTCACCCCGTCCCAGTGAGCGATGACTGAGACTGTGGAGTACAGGAGGGCAGGGCACCTTGTGTTTGTTGAACGCTCTCCCTGAGGACACCTGAGGGTGGTTCTGAGCTGAGTGACCAAGACCCGAGCAACAGCGAGGAGGAAAAACTGGTCCCTTGTGGCTAGCAGGGAGCAGGACGGGGGTGAGGGGTGGGGCGGGGATGGAGAGTTCCAGTATCCCCTCCAAGGGCAGTCCCCAATGACCAACTCCTTCCACTCTGCCCCACCTCCAAAGTGTCCACTGTCTCCCAATAGTGCACAGGTGGCAAACTAGGCTGTTAGCATTTGGCTTTGGGGGGGACTTTAAGATTCAAAGATCCCAGGTGCCCCACACTCTCTCCGTAGACACTCAGTGGCCACAGGTGGGGCCTACAGCTCACCCTCCTCAGCTGGAATCACCCCATAATACCAACACGCACACCCACTTTGAGGATTACAGTACACATTTGACAGATTCATGTTTCATTATGTGTCTTGTTTTTTAAATTACAAAGATTGAGTTACAGAGTTTGAGTAGTTAGCACAAGCAATGGGAAGAAAGAATTTGAAGAGTACGGGGTCTCCACTCAGCCTGGTGCCATACACCTATAATCCCAGTGACTCAGGAGGTTGAGGCAGGAGGATGGCAAGTTTGAAGCCCAGCCTCAGCAACTTAATGAGGCCCTAAGCAAATCAGTGAGACCCTGTCTCAAAATTAGAAATAAAAATATAAAAAGGTTTTGCAGGTGTGGCTCTCTGGTTAAGAACCCTTTAGGTTCAATCCTCTGTACCAAAAAAAAAAAAAAGGGGGGGGTGCGGTATGTGGTCTCCCTGGGAGCCCATGATCTTTCTAAAACACCTGAAGGAATCAAAATGCTTCCATTACATTTTCACATACACAATGGACTGATTGTGTCCTTCCAAAGTTACACGTTGAAATCCTAACCCCAAAGCTATGGCATAAGGAGGTGGGGGACTTTGGGAATGGCAATTAGGCCCTGAGGGTGGAGCCCATCACAGATGGGACCAGGGCCCTTATAAGAGAGACCCCAAAGAGCTTCCCTCACCCTCTTTCCAGCTTGGAAAAGACACGGGAGGAGGCATCTGTGGTCTGGAGGAGAGCCCTCCCCAGACCCCCTTGACAACACAGCAGCCCGATCCCACATGTCGGCCTTCAGAGCTGAAATGAATAAATTCCTGCTGCTTATAAACTACACGGTCTACTGTGTTCTGTTTATAGCAACCCAAAGAAAAAGACAACACATTAATTTATAATCCCACATTTGAGGCCGTTCCTCAGACCCTAGGCACTTTGGAAGAAAAGGCCACTTGGCTTCCCACTGTGCATACATTAGGGCCCTTTGGCATGTGTTGGCCTGGTGTGTCTGGAAGGCGTGGCCTAGGCCTTTTCACTGTTGAAGACAGATAAATTAATTGGTAAACTAGTCTACTGCCAACAGATAGTCATGGGGAAAATCACGCCTGGCTTCAAGACTAAGGACACCAATGGGCTTCTCAATAGTAGGTTCACCTAGTTATAGGTGGCAGGTGTCAGCATCACCATCAGAATCCGTTGAGCTTGCCCTCGATTTCCTCTGGAGAACCATCCTGATGGGCAGCTCTCAGGCCCTGTGCAGAGTGGACTCCACCTGGGGCTGCAGGCGTGAGGAACAGGCCGAACGGAGCACAGCAAACTCCCAATCACAGCCTTGGTTCAATGAAATGCTGAGGAGCCAAGCACATGCAGGTGTTCTTATACCGGGACTTTGAGGAAAGACACATTCTCTCCTTTTCATTCAACTTGAACTTGGAGGATGCTGCTCAGAGCTGTTGGCAATGATCTCACCACAACACAGAGCCCAAGTAAGAAGGCAGCATAGGGAGCAGAGCTGAGCTGAGACTGGGTCCTGGTGATATTTGGTCTATACGTCAAGCCATGCTCAGTCATGTGTTGCTTAACAACAGATACCTGTACAGAAATGGTGTTATTGGGGGACTCTGTCATTGAACAAGTGTCACAGAGAACAGTCACACAAACCTGAATGGTACTAACATATACATACCAGTCTACATGGAATAGCCTAATGCTCCCGGACCTCACACTGTACAGTATGATACTGCACTGAAGACTCTAGGCAGCTGTAAAATAATGACAACCATTTGTGTATCTAAACAAACCTAGACATGGACAAAACCCACGAGGTATAGTGAAGTACTGGGTGATACTAATTTTTAGCTTTTATTACAATCTTCTGGGTCTATCCACTATTTTTGCATTCTATCATTGACAAAATATTGTTGTAGCTATGACTACATCTGTCAGTAAATTCTTTTTTTGTGTACACCAGTTTTATTTGGGTCTCTTTCATTTGCAAACGATCAAACAAAGACAATCCACAAACTTATGCTTTTGTCTTCAATCCTAGACCCAGTTTGTTTTTTTTTTTTTTTTTTTTTCTAGAATTACTTACAATAGTGCTTGGTAATTTTTTCAGGCTTTATGACAATGATTATTAAATTTCAGGAGTGTGAAAAATTTAAAAATGAACAAGGAAAGTGAACAAACTCAATGAAAAAACACCTCAACATGTTTCGCCATGACAGAAATAATTGTCTAAAATGTGGCTAAACAATCCAACTGAGTGTTGGAAAAACAATGTGAAGGTCATTTGTTACCAGGCGAGGTGGTGCACACCTGTAATCCTTAGCAACTTGGGAAGCTGAGGCTGGAGGATTACAAATTTGAAGCCAGTCTCAGCCATTTAGCAAGAGAAGGGCTGGGGATGTGGCTCAGCTGTAGAACACCCCTGGTTCAATCCCTGGGAACAACAACAACAAAACACCATTTATCTCTAAGGTGCTTCACTCAACCACATGTCAAATTTTCACAGGCACATGATGCAAAAGGTAAGGAAACCAACATAAGCCATAGAGGTGAGTTTTTCCTTATATCTTTCTAGAGCCTGGCTTGTTTCACCAGAGTGGAAATCGTGAAATTCTAGGTTATGGATTTGAAAAATTATTTCCTAAGCATGAAGCTTAGGAAAGGTGTCTCAGGTGAATTCAGGTGCTTGATTTATGAATTCATAGTCCAAATACTTCCCATACTCATGTTTAATTGAATCTCAGTTTAAGAACAGGGTTGGCAAACTACAGCTAATAGACCAAAATGGGCCCACTGCCTAATTTTGTAAATAACGTTGTTTGGGACCTTGCCCATACTTGTTGGTTTGCACATTCTCTGGGGCTGACTTTGTGCTACAACAGAAGAGTGAAACAGTTCTGACAGGCCCACAGAGGCCTTCATAGAAAAATATGTGCTGATCTCTTCTAGAATAAAACTCCAAAAACTGATTTTTAAGAATAGACTTTATTTTTTTTTTCCTTTAAAGAAGTTTAATTTCACAGCAAAATTGAGCAAAAAACCCAGAGAGTTCCCACCTATTTCCTGCTCCCACACAGGCATGCCTCTTCCACTCCACATCTCCCACCAGGGTGGCCCATTTGTTACAACTGACGGACCTACAACATCTCACCATTACCACCCACAATTTGTACTTAACATTATTATTGCATTTTCTAAAATCACTCAATTTAAAAAGCCTTCAGCATATAATATTGTTATTTACTTTTTATTAAATAATATACAATGTGGGCATGATTTAAATAAATGGAACAACTCATATACTTAGGTACTTTTTTAAAAAAATGTATTTCCTCCTCTTCAACATATATTGGTTTCCTTCTAGAACCGCATAGACCACAAGCTTTTCTTTGAGTTTGCTCTTGCAGAAGGCTATCTGCTCAGCAGGAAATATTGGTAGGCATTTTGTCACTTATAATCTTGGTCACTGCTCTTGTGTAACTAACTGCTTCTTCTAATCCTTCAGCTTATCTCTGTCTTTACATTTCTAGGAAGTAGAAATGAGACTGTGACGTTGGAAGGAAACTAAAGAAGAAAGTAAGGCCCAGAGAAAGAGGGAAGCTACTTCATCCAGTCTCATTGTCTCAATGAATGCACCAACCAATTGACCTAAATCACACCTGGGCATCATGTTGTTAACCAGGCCACCATGTGCAATTTTTCCAAGTTCTGCCAAATTCCCTCCTCAATAATTTCTCATGTGTGTTCTATTCTCTTCAATGGCCAGCTATATTAACCTCATCATAGCCACATCTTCACTCCTCTTTCAATTCTACATTAGTTTCCTTATATTTTACATCATAACCTATTGTCTTTGTCCAGTGATGATTTTAAGCACAATGGTCTCTTAAAACATCTTAAAGATCTGGTGGTGTCTTTTGACAAACCAGCCTAATTCCATCTTAAGACTGTGAGCCATCCTGTCAAAAAGTTATGAAAAGCCCACTTCAGTTTTCTATGAAATGCTAGGATTCTTATTTGGCCTGAGCTTATTGTCTGGCATTCATGCCCAGGGCCTTGAGCTCACTCAGGCCTGGCTTTCCTTGACCCAGATAAACAACTCTCTCTCTCTAAAACTAATGGTGCCTCATAAACTTTTGATAGGGGTTTGAATACACTCCCCTTTTCCTTGGAATGCAATGCCATGTAGGTGATTAGTTTGCTACTTGCTTTGAATGACACATGTCTGAACTTTGTTAGCTGTAAGTTCCCAAGATTTTTTGTTAACTCTTTGAACTATAAAAACCTTGTCTTCCCTGAGAGCGGGGCTGACCAAGCCCAGTGTTTGGGAGGGGCAGCCCTGGCCAGCTCTCTTTGTGTGTATACAATATAAGCTTGCTTTAATTTAAATTGGAGTTGGTGGTCTTTTCTTTGCGTCTTGGATCAACATTTTTGGAGGCCCCAGCAAGATTCAGACCACTACAAATTTTGAAGCCAGACCTTCGCTCTGGGACTCCAGGGCGGAGTGCTACCCTAGGGGGTGCACACCTTGAGACGTTCCAAGGCCCCAGGGTATGCCTTCAGTCCTTCGGGGACTACTGGAGTGAACTGCCGCATCAAAAATTAGCAAGCATCCAGTGGAAAAAACCTCCACAGGTAAGTGGCGTCCTAGTAACATCTGGTATCTGGTTTTGAGATCTCTTCTGGGGACAGTGAGGTGCCTGGGCAAGGCACATACTCTCCTGTCCAGGGCAGTAGCGAAAGGTAGCACTGCTTTTCTGGTTCTGGTCGGGAATTCCCACTGGGGACAGAGAGGTGCCTGACGAGGCACATACGCACTCCTGTCCGGAGCATTAGCAAGACGTTGCACTGCTCCCTGGTTGGTTTGGCACCTGGTTCTTGTTCTTTTGTGTATTGTCCTGTGTTCTGTTTTTTGTTTTGTTTTGTTTTTTATGTTTTTGTTTTCTGCTTTCTCATTTTGTGTCTTCTCTGTTATAAATGTAAAAATTAAACAACATGGGTAATAAGACAAGTAAGCCTGATACTCCTTTGAACTGTGTTTTAAGAAATTTTGACAAACTTTATCCCCATTTTGTTAAGCAGGATTATGATTATCCCATCACCAAGAAACGCCTACCGAACATTCTGTGAGGTAAATGGCCCACCTTCGGAGTCGGCTGGCCCCCTGAGGGCACCTTTGATCCCCAAGTGGCATGGGCTATATCTAACATCACTCTTGGTAATCCTGGCCACCCAGATCAAATAGGATTATATTCTACCCTGGGCGGAAGCAACAACTAATTCCCCCGCCTGGATGAAGGTTTAGATGGTCCGGAACGGGCAGGGAGGGCAAGCCCTGGTTATGGCTAGGAGAACTCCCAGAGTCCCTCAAACACAAACCATAAATCCACTAAGAGCCCTGTCCTACAGGACTCTCCGGAGGATTCCCTCCTTCACCCATATGCTTCGGCTCCTCTTTATCCTCCTGCCACGGGTGCAGTCGCAGCTGCTCCCACTAACTACTCCACCATCTCCCTCTCCCTCCCCTCAACGCGCTTCCTCAATCGCCCCACTCAACCACTCCTCCAACTCTAGTCTTCCCAAAGGAGCCAGCCCCTGTTCTTTCTCCTCCCCATACCCGACAGGGCCACCCTTATGGAAGGCCTGACTCAGTTGCTTCCCCTGGCCGACCTGCCGGCTCCATTTCTATTAGTATCCCTGAAGTGGAGCCAACTCCAGCCCCTGTTCTTCCTCTCTGCCAGATTCCAGAAGGTCGCTACGTGTATGTTCCATTTTCCATGACAGACCTTTATAACTGGAAAAACCAGAATCCCCTTTCAGCACGGATCCTAGTTCCTTGATTTCTCTGGCTGATTCCGTTTTCTTTAATCACCTCCCCACCTGGGATGACTGTCAACAGATTCTCCATACTCTCTTCACCACGGAAGAAAGGAGCGAATCCTGGCAGAAGCGGCTAAAGCGCTGCCTAGGATAAGTGTTCTTACAAGGACGAAAAAACAGAAGTGATTGAACGAGCTTTACCTAGGAAAAGACCAAGCTGGGACTGTGGGACAACTGAAGGTAGGAGAGCACTCGGTGAGTACCACCAGACTCTGTTAGAGGGACTTAAGAGGGCAGCTCGAAAACCCACAAATCTTTCTAAGGTAGCAGATGTAAAACAGGGGCCAGATGAGTCGCCTTCAGCGTTTCTCGAGCGCCTCTGGAGGCATACCGTCTATATACTCTATAGACCCTGAGGACCCGACAAGCCTCAAGGCGATTAATCTGGCTTTTGTGACTCAGTCAGCCCCAGACATCCATAAAAAAATCAAAAGATAGATGGCTTTGCAGGAAAAACCAGGTCAAAATTACTGGAAATAGCCCAAAAGGTGTTTAAAAATAGAGATAGCCGAGATGATCTACTGATAAGGAAAGTAAACAGGGCCACAGTGGCTGCATTACAGGCTTCTGAAACCTCAAATCCTAGACAAAGGCAGACCACATACAACAGAGACAAAAAGCGGTCTTCCCTGCTACAAAACCAGTGTGCTTATTGCAAAAAAAATTGGACATTAGAAAAATTAATGCCCCCAACGTAATCCGAAGAGCTTGCCCCGATCACAGGCCAGAGCTCCTCAGCCAAAACCAGTCTTAACTTTAGAAGAATAGGGGGGCCACGGCTCTTTCAAACTAGGCTCCCAAGAGCCCATGGTAACTTTCTCAATTGGGGGCCAACCTGTAAATTTCCTAGTAGATACAGGAGCTTCACATTCGGTGTTTACAAAAGCCCATAGGACCCCTCACTAATGAAACCATGAAAGTGCAAGGGGCAACAGGAGGAATTAAAAAGTATAAATGGACTACAGACCGGACTGTTAACATAGGACAAGGAACTGTAACTCACTCTTTCATTGTTATCCCTGAATGCCCTTTCCCGTTGCTGGGACGGGACCTTTTAAGCAAACTTCAGGCAACTATTTCATTTTCTAGAGATATGCCTACCTTAAAATTGGAAAATCCTGCAAAGGCCCTAACTATAAACTGCCCATTAAGTGAGGAGTATCTGCTTTTTCAAAATCCTATCCAAACTTCAGAAGGAAAATGAGAAAAATTATTAATTCAAAAAATTCCTACAGTTTGGGCTGAGGATAACCCCTCCAGGGCTAGCTGAGCATGTGCCACCAGTTGTAATACAACTAACATCTGGGGCTATGCCCATCCAGGTTAAACAATACCCCATCAGTTTTGAAGCCAAAGAAGGAATTAAAACCCACATCAGGTGTCTCCTAGAAGTGGGGATGCTAATTAGATGTCAATCGCCTTGGAACACCCCCTTGTTGCCTGTCCAAAAGCCTGGGACTCAAGATTACAGACCAGTACAGGACTTAAGGGAAGTGAACAAACAGGTAGAAACTATACACCCAACTGTCCCTAACCCCTACACTTTGCTCAGTTTGTTGCCACCAAAACATACAGTTTATACTGTATTAGATTTAAAAGACACATTTTTCTCCATCCCTTTGTCAAAACTGAGTCAGCCTATCTTTGCTTTCGAATGGACTGATTTAGAGATGGAGATATCGGGACAACTGACCTGGACTCGACTACCTCAGAGATTTAAAAATTCTCCCACTATCTTTGATGAAACTCTTAATCAAGATCTGAGACTGTTTTGCAGTTAAGTACCCTGAGGTAACCTTACTCCAATATGTGGATGATCTCCTGTTAGCAGCAAAAAGACAAAGAGGACTGTTTAAGGGCCACCCGGGGTTTGCTAGGAACCTTGGCTCAATTGGGGTACCGAGTCTCCAAGAAAAAGGTAAAAATCTGTTCCTCTTGGGTTACTTATTTGGGATATGAGCTGAGGGAAGGGCAAAGACTGTTATCCCAAACCCACATAGAAGCCATAATGAAGATCCCAACCCCAACCACTAAAAAGCAGGTTAGGGAATTTCTAGGGGCAATTGGATACTGCCGCCTTTAGATACCTAGATTTGCTGAAATTGCCAAGCTGTTATATACTGCAACTGCAGAAGGCAAATCACCTTTAATTTAGACTAAAGAAAATAAATTGGCCTTCAAAAATTTAAAAGAGGCTCTGGTTCAGGCCCCTGCCTTAACCCTCCCTGATGTATCTAAGCCCTTCCATCTTTATGTTCATGAGAGAAAGGGTATTACTAAAGGAGTTCTTACCCAAAATTTAGGGCCATGGAAAAGACCAGTTGCCTACATTTCAAAAAGGCTGGATCCTGTAGCATCAGGATGACCCCCTTGTTTACGAGCCATAGCGGCTACTACGATACTGGTAAAGGAAGCAGATAAGCTTTCTCTGGGGCAGACTCTCACTGTGACTGTCCCTCACACAGTGGAAACCCTATTGAGAGATGCCACCAGTCGATGGATGTCAAATGCCCGTCTCACTCAGTACCAGGCTCTCCTCCTAGACAAGGACAGATTGACCTTCAGTAAATCCCTGGCAATCATCCTGCAACCCTGCTGCCTGATGACAACCCAGAAGAGCCAATTCATGACTGCTCAGAGATGCTGGATGTCATCCAAGGTACCCGACCAGACCTGACTGACATTCCTCTCACCAACAGAGACGCAGACCTTTACACCGATGGTAGCAGTTATGTCCGGGATGGAATAAGGTATGTGGGGAGCGGCAGTAGTTGTGGCCAAAAAAAAAAATTATCTGGGCACAGGCTTTTCCCAGAGGCTCATCAGCCCGAAAAGCAAAAATTATTGCAGTAACACAGGCATTGAGATGGGCAGAAGGAAAATGGGTAAACATTTACACGGACAGCCGTTATGCTTTTGCTACAGTACATGTGCATGGACAGATATACAAACAAAGGGGATTTTTAACTTCAGATGGAAAGACTATCAAAAATAAACAAGAAATCTTTCAATTACTGGAGGCTATCTGGTTGCCAGATAAACTGGCTATTATCCACTGGCCTGGACACCGTAAAGACAATAGCCCCCAGACCCAAGGTAATAACTTGGCCGATCAAACAGCCAGGGAAATAGCCCTTGGGGAGTCAAAATGCCAAACTATTCTTTTTTTGTTGTTAATTTTTTTTTTATAATTTTTAATATGTACAACTCATAGTGCATATATTTAGTATCTTTTTACATACAACTGTTTGTATACAAAGTATAATCATACAATTCAGATCTTCAATCATGCAATAAGGAAAATGATATCCGTCTCATTCAACCACCTTTTTTTTTTCTTTTCTCCCTCTCCCTCCCCTCTTGCTCCCTCCCTTACCCTCCCTTCCCTTGACCATTCTAGTGTTCCTCTAATCCTCCTATGTACCCCCATCCAACATTACTTTGAAATAGCCTCCTTATATAAGAGAGAACATTTGGTACTTGGATTTTTGAGACTGACTAACTTCACTTAGCATTATGTCTTCCAACTTCATCCATTTACCTGCAAATGCCATTAATTTATTTTCTTTTATTGCTGAGTAAAATTCCATTGTGTGTATATACCACATTTTCTTAATCCACTCATTTACTGAGGGACATCTAGGTTGGTTCCACAACCTAGCTATTGTGAATTGTGCAGCTACAAACATTGAGATAGCTGTGTCACTGTAATATGCTGTTTTTAAGTCCTTTGGGAATAGACCCAGGAGTGGGATGGCTGGGTCATAGGATGGTTCCATTCCCAGTTTTCCAAGAAATCTCCATACTGCTTTCCATAACGGTTGCACCATTTTGCAGTCCCACCAGCAATGTATGAGTGTGCCTTTTTCCCCACATCCTCTCCAACATTTATTGTTGCTTGTGTTCTTGATGGCTGCCATTCTGACTGGAGTGAAGTGAAATCTTAGAGTAGTTTTGATTTGCATTTCTCTAATTGCCAGAGATGTTGAACATTTTTTTATGTATTTGTTGATTAATCGTGTATCTTCTTCTGAGAGGTGTCTTCTCAATTCCTTAGCCCATTTATTGATTGGGTTATTTGTTTTTTTAGAGTAAAGTTTTTTGAGTTCTTTGTATATTCTAGAGATTAGTGCTCTATCTGATGTGCATGTATTAAATATTTGTTCCCAATTAGTTGGCTCTCTATTCACTTCACTGATTGTTTCTTTTGCTGAAAAGAAGCTTTTAGTTTAAATCTATCCCATTCATTAATTCTTGGTAGTAATTCTTGCGCTACAGGATTCTTATTAAGGAACTTGGGGCCTAATCCAACATGTTGGAAATTGGAGCTTACTTTTACTTCTATTAGGTGTATTGTCTCTGGTCTAATTCCTAGGTCCTTGATCCACTTTGAATTGAGTTTTGTGCATGGTGAAAGATAAAGGTTTAATTTCATTTTGTTGCATATGGATTTCCAGTTTTCCCAGCACCATTTGTTGAAGAGGCTATCCTTTCTCCACTGTACATTTTTGGCGCCTTTGTCTAATATAAGATAGCTGTAATTATATGTATTAGTCTCTGTATCCTCAATTCTGTACCATTGATCCACCAGTCTGTTTTGGTGCCAATACCGTGCTGTTTTTGTTACTATTGCTCTATAGTATAATTTAAAGTCCAGTATGGTGATGCCCCTGCTTCACTTTTCTTGCTCAGGATTGCTTTGGCTATTCTGGGTCTCTTATTTTTCCAGATGAATTTCATGACTGCTATTTCTATTTCTTTGAAGAATGACATTGGGATTTTGATTGGAATTGCATTAAATCTGTATAATGCTTTTGGTAGTATGGACATTTTGACAATATTAATTCTACCTATCCAAGAGCAAGGTAGGTCTTTCCATCTTCTGAGTTCATCTATAATTTCTTTCTTTAGTGTTCTATAATTTTTGTTATAGAGGTCTTTCACCTCTTTCGTTAGGTTGATTCCCAGGTTTTTTTTTTTTTTTTTTTTTTTTTTTTTGATGCTATTGTAAATGGGGTCGTTTTCATCATTTTCCTTTCAGAGTCTTTGTCGCTGATGTACACAAATGCCTTTGACTTATGTGTATTGATTTTGTATCCTGCAACTTTGCCAAATTCGTTTACTAGTTGTAAAAGTTTTCTGGTAGAGTTTTTTGGGTCTTCTAGGTAGATTATCATGTCATCAGCAAATAGTGCTAATTTGAGCTCTTCTTTTCCTATCTTGATCCCTTTAATTTCTTTCGTCTGTCTAATTGCTCTAGCCAGAGTTTCCAGTACTGTTAAATAGCAGTGGTGAAAGGGGGCATCCCTGTCTTGTTTCAGTTTTTAGAGGGAATGCTTTCAATTTTTCTCCATTTAAGAAAATGTTAGCTCGGGGCCTTGCATAAATAGCTTTTATAATGTTAAGATATGTTCCTGATATTCCTAGTTTTTCCAGTGTTTTGAACATAAAGGGGTGTTGTATTTTGTCAAATGCTTTTTCTGCGTCAATTGAGATGATCGTATGATTTTTGTCTTTAAGTCTATTGATGTGATGTATTATGTTTATTGATTTCCGAATGTTGAACCAGCCTTGCATCCCTGGGATAAACCCCACTTGATCATGGTGCACTATCTTTTTGATATGTTTTTGTATCCGATTTGCCAGGATTTTGTTGAGGATTTTTGCATCTATGTTCATTAAAGATATGGGCCTGAAGTTTTCTTTTTTGGATATGTCTTTGCCTGGCTTTGGAATTAATGTGATATTGGCTTCATAGAAAGAGTCTGGAAGAGCTCCCTCTTTTTCTATTTCTTGAAATAGTTTGAAGAGCATTGGTATTAGTTCTTCTTTGAAAGTCTTATAAAACTCCGCTGTAAACCCATCAGGTCCTGGACTTTTCCTTGTTGGTAGCTTTTTTGATGACATCTTCTATTTCTTCGATTGTAATTGATCTGTTTAAATTGTGTATAGCCTCCACATCCAATTTAGGCGAATCATATGATTCTAGAAATCTGTCAATGCATTCAGTATTTTCTATTTTATTAGAGTACAAGTTTTCAAAGTAATTTCTAATTATATTCTGTATATCTGAGGTTTTGTTGTGATATTCCCTTTTTCATCACGAATGTTAGTAATTTGAGTTTTTTTCTTCTTTTCGTTAGCATCGCTAAGGGTCTGTCAATTTTGTTTATTTTTTCAAAGAACCAACTTTTAGTCTTGTCAATTCTTTGAATGGTTTCCTTAGTCTCAATTTCATTAATTTCTGCTCTGATTTTAATTATTTCCTGTCTTCTACTGCTCTTGGTGTTGGTCTGTTCTTCTTTTTCTAATGCTTTGAGGTGTGATGTTAAGTCATTTATTTGTTGGGTTTTTTTTTTTTTTCCTCTTAAGGAATGAACTCAGTGCAATGAATTTTCCTCTTACTACTGCCTTCATAGTGTCCCAGAGATTTCTATATGATGTATCTGTGTTCTCATTTACCTCTAGGAATTTTTTGATCTCCTCTTTGATGTCTTCTTCAACGCCTTGTTCATTCAGTAGCATGTTGTTTAGCTTCCAGTTGATGGAGTAGTTTTTCTTATTCCTTGTTTTTGTTGTTGATTTCTAATTTCATCCCTTTATGGTCCGATAGCATGCAGGGTAGTATCTCTATCTTTTTATATTTGCTGAGAGTTGCCTTGTGACATAATATATGGTCTATTTTGGAGAAAGAGCCATGTGCTGCTGAGAAAAATGTGTATTCGTTTACTGAGGGATGGAATATTCTATATATGTCCGTTAGGTCTAAATTGTTAATTGTTTTGAGGAGGCTTAAAGTTTCTTTGTTTAGCTTTTGTTTGGATGATCTGTCCATTGGTGAGAGAGGTGTGTTGAAGTCCCCTAGAATAACTGTGTTGTGGTCTATTTTACTCTTGAACTTGAGAAATGTTTGTTTGATGAATGTAGGTGCTCCATTATTTGGGGCATACAGATTTATGATTGTTATATCCTGTTGATGGATGGTTCCCTTAAGTAATAAGAAATATCCATCTTTGTCCCTCTTGATTAGTTTTGGTTTGAAGTCTACCTTATTTGATATGAAAATGGAAACCCCTGCTTGCTTCCGCCGGCCATGTGAGTGATAAGACTTTTCCCAGCCTTTCACTTTCAGTCTGTTGATGTCTTTTTCTATGAGGTGTGTTTCTTGGAGACAGCAAATTGTTGGTTCATTTCTTTTAATCCATTCTGATAATCCATGTCTTTTGATTGGCGAGTTTAGGCCATTAACATTCAGGGTTATTATTGAGATGTGATTTTTATTCCCATCCATTTTTATTTGAGTTATGTTCTTTAGCTTGATTTGGTTTCTCTTCTGGTTGGTATTTCCTTTAGTTTAATATCTCCCTTTGTTGATTTTCGTTATCATCTTTCTCTTCTTCTTCATGAAAAATTTTGCCCAGGATGCTCAGAAGTGCTGGCTTTCGAGCTACGAAATCTTTTAACTTTTGCTTGTCGTGGAAGGTTTTTATTTCATCTTCGAATCTAAAGCTTAATTTTGCTGGATATAAGATTCTTGGTTGACATCCCTTTTCTTTCAGAGCTTGAAATATGCTATTCCAGGATCTTCTTGCTTTTAAGGTCTGGGTTGAAAAATCTGAACATAGTCTGATTTGTTTCTCCCTATATGTAATCTGCTTCCTTTCTCTTGTGGCTTTTAGTATTCTCTCCTTGCTCAGTGTATTAGGCATTTTCATTATAATGTGTCTTGGTGTGGATCTGTTGAGATTTTGTTTGTTTGGTGTTCCGTATGCCTCTTGAACTTGGTTCTCCCATTCATTCCTCAAGTTTGGAAAATTTTCTGTAATTATTTCATTAAATAGATTACTCATTCCTTTGGCTTGAAACTCTGCCCCTTCCTCTACGCCAATCACTCTTAAGTTTGGTCTTTTTATGCTGTCCCATAATTCTTGGATGTTATGTTCTTGATTTCCAACAAGTTTTGCTATATGGTCTAAATTCTTCTCTAGGATAAATATTTTGTCTTCATTGTCTGAGGTTCTTTCTTCCAAGTCGTCTATTCTGTTGGTGATGCTTTCAATTGAGCTTTTATTTTGGTTTATTGCTTCTTTCATTTCTGGAATTTCTGTTTGGATTCTCTTTAGAGCCTCTATTTCCCTATTGAAGTAATCTTTTACTTCCTGTATTTGTTTTTGGAGTTCTTTGTCAAAATGATCTTTTGCCTTCCGTACCTGCTCCCTCATCTCATTTTTGAGTTCATTCTTAAGTTCCATAAACATTTGGCATATGTAATTTCTAAATTCCATCTCTGGCATTTGACCAACTGTGCTTGCCATGACATCTACCGATGAGGTATCTTGATTTGTTTGTGTCATTTTCTTTCCTTGTTTTTTCATGTTGCTTGTGTGTCTATTCTTCCTGCACTGTGGGACCTTGACTATTTCGATTTTACCTTAAAGCCTTATGTTGTTCCTGTAGTACAATGCTATCAGATTACCTTATAATTCCTTTACACTTTTAAAACCTAACACTTTCTATTCAGAAAATCCAAGTTTGATTGCAATGTACAGATTTGGTTAACCCAGATATTATTTCCAATTTACTCTGTTCGCTTCTGATGGGGTTTTATAGTTTCAAGTATTGGATACAGAGGTGTTATGTTTAGGAAGAAGGAAGTGTCTTGAATTGTTCTTTCTTGGAAAGTATGAAAAGAGATATCTATTGAAGTGGTTTAGTGGAAGTGGTTTAGTATCAGTAGACGAGGGAAGAAAGAGAATGGAGTTGACAATTAGGTGGAAAGACCAATTTATATATAAAGTAATTTGGAAAAGAAAAAAAATGATAAAAGATTAGGAATTGGTGTAAGAGAGAGGAGAGATAGAATCAAGGAAATAGAGAGTAAACAATATATATCACCGCTTTGCTACCCAGTTCAATTGTGCCGGTTCTAGAAATCCCAAGTTCTGCGTATAACTTGTTTTTGCCTCTGTTTAGTATGCACTGGCAGGATGTAAACATGAAAGATGAAGGAGGAAGAAAAGATGCAAGAGAAGGAAGAAAAGAAGGAAAGAAAAAAGGAGCGGAAGCAAACAAACACACTGACAATCAATGCGGAAGGAAAAAAAAAAACAGAACAAAACAAAGCCAAAAAAAGGAAAGAGAAAAACAAACAAACAAACAAACAACAACAACAACAAAAAAACCTCCCTGCAATCCAACAAAACAAGCAAACCAACAGAAAAGAAAAAAAAAAAAGTCGAACCCCACGTCCCAGACAAAACAGGCTCTGGGAAGCCCCCCTCTTTTTTCCTTTCCAGTTCAAACCAATTGTTATTGGATCACATCTAGACAGTCTGCGATCCTGTTAGTGGAATCAAGGCTGCATCTTAGGCCAGTGGCTGAACGGTTCAGTGAAGGAGTGGCCCAGGGGGATTGTGTGTGTCAGCTGATGAATGGCACCGGGAAGAGGACTCTCCAGAAGGCACCTCCTCCCCAAGCCCACCCACAGTTGCAGCTTCTTGTGGCCACTGCGCTGGCCTCAGAAACGCCCTCCCCTGCTGGCCACCCGAGCCTCACCCAAGTGTGCGTTGTCTTCAGAGAGCTGGAGTGTTCCTGGATGGCTGCAGTCGTCGCTCTCCATCTCCTCCCCTTTGTCTGGGTCAGCCACTGCACCTTTCAAAGATGGCGGTGCTCCCCTTCCAGTCAACAGCAGCTCCGCAGACTCCCGTGTCCTCGCCGATAGATTTCAAAGCCGTTGGGTGGATGTCTCCCTGCCGGAGTGGCACCGGGAAGCCACAACTGTAACTGCTGCTCGGACAGCGCTGCTTCAGACTGTGGATCGCTCCGACTCTGCCCCTGCTTGCAGTTCGCCGGTCTCTGCGCCGCTCTCTCCGGGGCCCTACTGCTGAGGGTCGTGTCCGGTGGAGTGTGGATTCGGACTGTTGTTGTCGACCCCCGGTCTCCCGTGGTCCCCCAGCACCAATTCCGCCAGCTGTTATCGCTGGTTTTTATCACCGGTTTCACGCTGGTGTTCAATGAGCGTGGCTGGGGTTGCCGTGGCAGCACGGTCTCCCCACACTGACTTTGTTTCGCACAGCCTGTGCACCACGGAGGGCGGTTTTTGCAGAAGCCTCGCGGCTCCAGCCGCTGCAGACAGCTTGTCTCTTTCTCTCTCTGGTAGTGGTAATCAAACCATCCAGGAGATCGGTATTTTCAGCCTATATATATATGATGAAAGGCAATTTATCTGCCTTGTTGGATTCCCTCCACGGAGCTGCCCTGAAGTGCGGCCTCCTCTAATCTGCCATCTTGGATTCCTCCCCAAACTATTCTTGAACTCTCAAATTGCCCAAAACTCCCAGTTAAAATTGAGGAAGAAACTCCTTCATACACTACTGAAGAGATAAACTTATACTCCTCTATGGGAACCCAACAAAACTGTCATGGCTGGTAGACTCTCCCAGATGGGAAAATTTGCATGCCTAAGCTTTTAAGAAAAAAATGGTTAACTGATCTTCATCAGGCGATGCATTTATCCCCCAAGAAGACTTCGGAACTAATTTCACCCCACGTTTGGTTCCCGGGACACCGAGAGATACTCCAGAACATCTCAAATTGCTGCATGACATGTACACAGGTAAATGCTAAAAAGAACCATCTTCCACAGGGAAACAGAAGTCAAGGTACTGTACCTGGTAAATTTTGGGAATTAGACTTTACTGAAATTAAACCAGGACTATATAGATATAAATACTTGTTAGTCTTTGTTGAAACTGTCTCAGGCTGGGTAGAAGCCTTTCCAACTCGAACAGAAACAGCACAAATAGTAGTTAAAAAACTAATAACTGAGATTGTTTCTAGATTTGGCCTTCCTCTAACTTTGGGGTCTGACAATGGCCCGGCCTTCACGGCCAAATTATCTCAATTAATTTCAAGAGCCCTTAATATAAACTGGAAATTACATTGTAATGTACCATCCTCAAAGTTCAAAAAAGATAAAAAAAAATAAATAAAACATTAAAAAAAACTTTGACTAAATTAATACTTGGGACTGGTGGTAACTGGGTTGATCTCCTGCCTTTTGCTCTTTTAAGGGCCCGTTGCACTCCTTACCGGGAAAAATTTACCCCTTATAAAAATAATTTATGGGCAGCCACCGCCTTTAGTTCCCAGCGTACACCAAGATCCGGTGGGGAGACATTCCAATCTCAGAAACACTCAAAGGACTACAACTAATCATAGATAAGATCCTTCCCCAGGTCCAGGCTGCTCAGCCCATTGGACACAGACTGCCCGATCATTCATTCCAACCAGGCGATGCTGTGCTGATATGACGTTCAAGAACTAACAGCCTTGAGCCCAGGTGGAAGGGCCCTTACATTGTGATTCTCTGCACTCCTACTGCCGTCAAAGTTGCTGGTATTCCTGCCTGGATCCATCACTCACAGCTAAAGAAGGCACCTACAGAAACCACGGAGGAAGAACCCACTGGAAGAGAATCCAGCAGCCAGATGTGGAAAGTGACTGAGCGTGGGCCTTTTAAAGTTAAAATTACTAAGATTTAATATTTTGTCACTAGATTCTTATTGCTTTCCCTGTTATTATAAACATTATGCTAATAATTTTTGCCTGTTAAAATATACATGTATGTTGCCGCCGGAAAGGGATTGCAGCCTGGAATGGCAGCGCCGCGGGAAGGTGTCCGGAGACAGGATGGAGACGAAAATATTCTTTAATCTTACAAGAAACTACAATATATCTATACAATAGCGATAACCCTGTCTTTTCTCTCTCTGGTCTCTTCCCATGCGCCCGAGCAGCAATGGCGCTCGCTCGATCTGCTGAGTCACCGTTCAAATCTCTCGAGATCCTCGACCAAGTCCCGCGAGATCCCAGACCAAGTCTCGTGAGACTACGGAAGCCGGAAATGCCCAAAAATGTCTATGGCCCAATAGTCAACCGCAATCTTAGCTATCTCCCCAAACAGGGCTCCTGCATTTCCCCCTTTTGTTTTAAAAGAGGGGATGCTCTAGGACGTCTATGTGCAACCAACATTCTTACCCGTCATCGGATAATCAAGGCTGTGCCCTTGACTCCTGTCTTAGGTTGATATGTCGGCCACATGAGACTGTCCCGTGCGACTGTGCCTGTCTTAGGTTGTCCCCCTCTGGGGATCTTTACCCGTCATTGGCTAACCAGCCATCCAATGGAGCCCTTTAGGATCGACTGTGTAAGATGACTAACAGCCGTCCAATTGTGGGGAGATGCTGCGGCTTTAAGGCAACAAGCCTTTTGGTGACGAGCCAAATTGCATAGCATATCAAATTCTTTAAACAAATCAGCTGCCCTAAGTTCTATCAAGTAACACACTGAGTTCTCTAGACAAAATACCCGCAAGGCATTGTCCCGTGAAGTCCCAAACAATGAAAGATCAAAATGTCCACTTGTTATAACACGTAGATCTAGGAGGCCCCATGCATGCAGAGCAGAGGCCACACTGCTGGTGAGGTTGTTGGACATTTGAGCAGTAGGGATGCTTGCAGCGACCGCGATCCCTGCATCTGGAGCAGCAGCCGTCTTTTTTTATGTCTAGACAATGCCACCGGCAAATCTTCAGGGCCCGCTCCCTAGAGACTCAAGCATCAATTATTAAAGGAAAGGCAGTGCTATTCCAGCACTGAGTCAAGAGGCGAGTTGTCAAACTAAAAAATAGAATTATTAGATTAGAAAATTAAAGTTGATTTCTGCTCACACACATTGCAGCCTGAGCTCCCACAAACATAAGCTGGCAAAACATCATATTTAGAACAAAACAAAGAAAGACTGAGGGTATTTACTGTATTAAAGATAGATTAAAGAAAAACTAAAAGCACTTTGGAGAAATAATTTGTTAGCTGGAACTCTCGAGTTTCTGCATACACAGCAGTCCTTTACCTGTTGAAATGATTGAAATAATAATTTATTAAACAAATGAAGTTAATAACAAATAAGCAACCTTATGTCAAAACACCAAAATATCAGGTTATACAGCCCTAGTCATATTTTTTGCTTAAGAGAAATCCCTGGGACACCTATAAAACAAAATTGAAGGTACCTTCACTTATTAAATTATTTACCCAATTAGAATACTCTTAAACTTAAATGAATTAGAGTTATTTGGATCCATATATATATATATTATATTCACAAGTGCTTTGTTATTTTTGATGTCAGACTGGACAGACAGACGCACATACAAACATATATTTGTGACGTCACATTAACATGAAATTTAGACAAATACACAGATATAAACACATATATAAAAAGAAAAAAAAATACAATTGTGTGCACACTAAAGAGAGATCTCTTCGTCCCAGCCGGGAGGAATGACACTTAAGTTGTGACGTATTTTGAAGGACTCTTTTAAGGGAATCATTCCATATCTTCATCATGGTCCTCTTGATTTTGTACCTTTTTTTATTAATCTTGATTCCTCAACAACTTCATCTTGATCCTTTTGGTTTGGTACTTGCTTTATTAATCTAGATGGTATCCATATTGGAGAGGATTCATGCTTTGGAAAAACACAAACAGATCCTCTCCCCCAAATTAACACTGGATCTGGACCTTTCCATGTACCTGAAAGAACATCCTTCCAGTAAACCAAAGGTTTATGTTGTTGATGTGGGTTCCAATGTCTGTCTCCAGCAGAATAACCATCAGAGTCTAAAGTTAAAAAAATTTAAGGTAAACAGGGCAACTGCCAATCTGTCCTTAGGATTTTTCCAGTTTCCTTCTTTCTGTTTTAACAACATAACTTTTAGTGTGCGGTTTGCTCTTTCAATAATGCCCTGACCCTGAGGATTGTATGGGATGCCTGTTTTATGGGATATGTGGAATTTTGCGCAAAAACTCTTTGAAAGATGAGGACATATATGCGGGGCCATTATCTGTTTTAAGCATTTTGGGGATGCCCAATGCAGCAAAAGCTTGTAAACAATGAGATGTGACATCTTTAACTTTTTCTCCGGAATGTAAGGAAGCAAAAATCATGCCTGAGCATGTATCTATGGTTACATGAATAAATCGCAATTTTCCAAAACTTGGCTCATGAGTAACATCCATCTGCCACAAATGATTGGGCATTAATCCTCTAGGGTTAACACCAAAATGAGGATTGGGCAAATGTGTCATACAAGATTTACAATCTTTTACAATTGTTCTGGCTTGCTCCTTTGTGATTTTAAACCTACGTTGCAAGGTGGTGCTGTTGACGTGAAACTGGGAATGAAATAAAGTAGCTTGTTGTAGCGCTGAAAGTATAAATATTGTTTTTGTAAGTTCATCAGCCTTTTGATTACTTTCATGGAGGGGGCCAGGCAAATTAGTATGTGCTCTAATATGGCCTATGAATAGAGGTTCTTTTCTTGCCCACAAAAGTTTTTGTATTTGATAAAACAATTTAAAAGCTGGAGTATGAGGTGCTATTGGTCCTGCTAACTCTAATTTTGGGACGGCTTGTACAATATAGTGGCTATCTGAAAAAATGTTTATGGGCTGGTCTCTAAAATTTTCCAGAGCTCTTACCACAGCTTCCAATTCCACTAGTTGAGCTGATTTGTGTGCAGTTATGTAAGTCATATTTTCTTTTGTAGTGACTACTGCAGCAGTACCATTTGAGGACCCATCTGTAAATACATTAAATGCCTTAGGAATAGGTTGATTTTTTATTACCTGTGGAAATATAATAGGATGATTAATACAAAAAGATAATATAGGAGACTTAGGAAGGTGATTATCAAAATTTGCAGAGGTAGAGCATCTAGCTATAGCCCAGTCATTATCGTTGAAGCATAAATATTCAATCTGTGACGATGAATAGGGAGTAATAATAGTAGCAGGGTGAATGCCAAATATTTTAGTAGAAGTTTTAAGTCCTTGAAGAATAAGTTTAGCCACCATGGAGGTATAAGACTCAATTATGCTTTTAGGAGAGACAGGCAAATGTATCCATAATAAAGGCCCTTGTTGCCAAAATACTCCTGTGGGTGTATATTGTGAGGAAATAATAATCAATATCAGCGGTTGAGTTAAATCAAATCTGTCACAATGAGCTCCTTCGATGGCTTTTTCTACTACCTTTAAAGCTTTCCTAGCATCAGGAGTCAATGTTCGCGGTGAGGATGGATCAGGGTCCCCTCGAAGGATATCAAATAAAGGTTTTAATTGGCCAGTAGTGAGGTTTAGTGTAGGGCGAAGCCAATTAATGTCTCCCAGTAGTTTTTGGAAATCATTGAGGGTGGCTAAATGTTCTTTATTTATTAAAATTTTTTGGGGTCTAACAAAAGTATCCATGATTTTAAGTCCTAAATATAATATGGGAGATCTGGTTTGAACTTTATCTTCTGCTATATATAATCCGTATTTTTTTAAATTTTCTACCACGTCACTGAATATATTAAATAAGATTTTTTGATTAGGGTGGGCCAGTAAAATATCATCCATGTAATGTAGACACATGAGGTTTGGATATTTATTTTTAATGGGTTGGATGGCCTTGTCCACATATATTTGGCATATGGTGGGGCTATTAGCCATTCCCTGTGGCAAAACCTTCCATTGATATCTCTGATCAGGGCCATTATTGTTAATAGAAGGAACTGAAAAGGCAAACCTGGGGGCATCCAGAGGATGTAGGGGAATAGAAAAGAAGCAATCCTTTATATCAAGACTAATAACATGGAAATTTTTTGGAATAGCTATAGGATTCGGAAGTCCAGGTTGAGTAGGGCCCATGACTTGCATGGTTTTATTAATTTGTCTAAGATCATGTAATAATCGCCATTTTCCTGATTTTTTCTTGATCACAAATATGGGGGAATTCCAGGGAGAGGTGGAAGGTTCTATATGTCCTGCTTCTAATTGTTCCTGAACTAGTAGGTGGGCCGCTTGTAATTTCTCTTTAGATAGGGGCCACTGAGGGACCCACACTGGCTTATCAGAAAGCCATGGTATTTTCAAAATTATTTTCTCAGTGGCCCCGAAGAAAAATGTCTTTTTCCTATATGATAATGATTTCTTTTAGGGTTAAGCTTACCCTGTACTTTTTGATGATTTCTTATAGGGTTAAGATTACTCTGTAGATTTTTACATTTAACACCTGCAGGTTTGGTTGCAAGGTGTACTCCCATTTGTTGTAAAATATCTCTTGCCCATAAAGTAACCGGTAAATTAGGTAAAACATAAGGCTGAAACGTGCCTTTATGTCCTTCATCATCCTCCCATTTTAAAATTACCGCACTTTTTTCTGGGAGGTTATTATATCCCAAGCCTCTTAAACTGGTTGAAGCTTTTTGCAGAGGCCAGTGTTTGGGCCAGTGTTTGGGCCATTGACGTAAATTAATGATGGAAGAATCAGCTCCAGTATCTATAAGACCCTCCATTTCTATTCCTTGGATTCTTATTTTACACATAGGCCTCCTTGTACAGTCCCGAACCCAGCAAACCATGGGTTTCGAATCAGTGAAAAAAAATCCTCTATTGTTCCTATTTAGAGGCATATTCATTTTAAATGACTTATGTAAATTTGGAAGGAGGAGCAGCTGAGCAATTCTATCTCCCTGATTAATAGAACTTATACTTTGGGGTGAGCTAAGCATTATTTTTATTTCCCCTTTATAGTCTGAGTTTATTACGCCTGGGGTCACTTGCAAACCTAATAAGCTCTCAGGACTTCGCCTGATAATAAGTCCTACAGTCCCTGAGGGAAGAGGTCCCCTGACTCCTGTGGGAATCAGTTGAACCCCCATTTCAGGTGTTAACACTATTCGGGCGGTGGAACAGAGGTCTAATCCTGCATTTCCTCCTGTTCCTCGAGGAACAGGCGAGGGAGTGGATGGGTAATAGGGATTGTGTCGGGGAAGCATCTGAGTGGATGCTTGAGGATACTCCTCCTCCAATGCCTCGTACATTTGTGGGCCCCGGGGCATTGGGCCCCTTGCCCCGTTTTTTGAATTCCTGAACAAAGGATTTCCATGGATGTCAAATTTTGAATAGCATTTATTGGCCCAATGATTTCCTTTCTTACACCTGGGGCAGCAACCTGGAGCACGGTATGAATTTGGTCTGATTTCTCTTTTAGGATTTTGCCTAGAATAGCCTGATTGATTATGATAATTTTGCCTAGAATATCCTGATTGATTATAATGTCTATGTTGAGCTCTTGTAAAATTTTGAGGGGCAGCATCTCTCACAGCTGCTGCAATCATATTCCCTGTGACAAAGGCATCATTTATATCTTTACATAATTGTATATATATGGAAAGATCCTTTTTATTTTTCCATGGCCTGATGGCTTCCTGGCAATACTTATTAGCATTTTCGTACGCTAATTGGACAACTAATGGCATAACTTGATCAATGTCTCCAAAAACTCTACCTGCAGTTCTCAAAAGTCGATCAGCAAATTCAGCATATGGTTCATTAGGTCCTTGAATTACTTTGGACAAGCTACCTTGTAGATCCCCAGGTCCTTGTACAGTTTTCCATGCCTTTAAGGCAGCTGCGTTTATCTGAGCATATACTCCTGGGGTATAATATTTTTGATCCTGTACGTCTGCGAATTGCCCTTCTCCTGTAAGCATTTCTATATTATGGTCTCCAAACCCTGCATCTGCATTTCTTTTAGCTGTTTCTATACAAAGTTCTTGAAATTGCGATCGCCAAACCAAGTATTGTCCCCCACTTAATGTTGCTTTACATAGATGTTTCCAGTCTGCGGGGGTTAAGCTAAAGGTGTTAAGGGACTCCAGTATACTCAACGTGAAAGGAGCTTGGGGTCCATAAGTCATTACTGCCTCTTTGAGATTTTTTATTGTTTTAAAATCTACTGGCTGGTGGTCCCTCCGTCCATTTTCATATTCAAATACTGGCAGTTCCCAACGTATCTGTGAGTTACCCTCGAGAGCACATAAGCGCTCAGAAAGACTTTTTATTTCTGTTTCTAGGGTATGCAAACGCCTAGTGATACCCTTCATATTTTCTGTAATCGATTTCACCCATGGGGGGAGTAGAGGACACAAGTTCCTCCACTTGATGATCCCTTATCTTGGTCTTCCTTAATTTCCTTTTGTTCATTTTCTCAAAATCACCTTTAGTTAATTCCTCCTCACTACTACTACTCTCATTGGTCCTAACTGACTCAGTAACATCCTGAGTCCCAGGTTCAATTGAGACCATGTATCCTTGAAGTATCTCTAATAAATCTTGAATAGCTTTAGCAGCTCGGATCTTTGTCATTTTGGGGACGCTTCTAATACTCTCCTTACTGGTCTTAGTTGACTCAGCGGAATCTACGCTTTCATGATCGCCTTCACTGTTTTCTAAATCCTCCTCACTAACGACAGACTCATCCATATCAAAGAATTCATCAAGAGCCTCGTACACTTGGGTCTTAGTTATTTTCGAACCCATTTTAACCGCTCTGACTAGAGACTCCTGCGAGGTTTCTCAGTTCTTACCTGCCGTGCTGAATTCCCCGTACAGGCCACCAACTGTTGCCGCCGGAAAGGGATTGCAGCCTGGAATGGCAGCGCCGCGGGAAGGTGTCTGGAGACAGGATGGAGACGAAAATATTCTTTAATCTTACAAGAAACTACAATATATCTATACAATAGCGATAACCCTGTCTTTTCTCTCTCTGGTCTCTTCCCATGCGCCCGAGCAGCAATGGCGCTCGCTCGATCTGCTGAGTCACCGTTCAAATCTCTCGAGATCCTCGACCAAGTCCCGCGAGATCCCAGACCAAGTCTCGTGAGACTACGGAAGCCGGAAATGCCCAAAAATGTCTATGGCCCAATAGTCAACCGCAATCTTAGCTATCTCCCCAAACAGGGCTCCTGCACATGTATCCTTGGGTTTTAGCTATGCTGGCCTCAACAAACCTTGTACCCCATCTGTAGCCCAAGAAGGACCTGCTATTGCAGGATCTCCACTAATACTAAATTATACT
Source organism: Tamias sibiricus (assembly GCA_025594165.1). NCBI lineage: Eukaryota > Metazoa > Chordata > Mammalia > Rodentia > Sciuridae > Tamias > Tamias sibiricus. Next base: position 13,006 of record JAKELJ010000243.1, on the reverse strand, counting down.
TACCGTTGTCAAAATCCAGTAATTGGCCCTATCAAATGGTATAAAGATAACCAAGAAATTTTTTAGTCAGGTATTCAGGGAGGGACCATGGAAAAATCTTACAGACCAATCTTGAAGAGATAATATAAATTTTAAAATCTATAAATACTCTACTCACCCTCAAGATTCAGGACAATATTCCTGTACTAAGCTAAAAAAGGGGGCCCCAATAGATACTGTTTATTCAAAAGCTACTTTAAAGGTAGATGTTTCTGTAAGTCCCCTAAATTCTGTAACTACTCAAAACTTTTGGTTACAATTGGCTGTTGACACTATAGACAAAAGTTCCTTCTGTGTACAAGAAGGAAACTCCATCCATCAATTGCTAGCTAACAATCTTATGGGTCTATCTGTAAAATATACTGACTATGTTAAAGTCACTGGTGATAGAGCAATGCAGCAAGACTGGCCAGTATACCATGCAGAGCCAGCTTTGCCAGCTTCACTGGTTATTCAAAAACATTGTTTATGCATAGATTACATCTTTCCCCGATCCCCCCCCCCCAATTGTTCTATTGAACAAAATATCTCCCTATCCTATGGCAAACGACTGCCAACAAGATGGGTTTTTCTCTGTAATAAAGCAACCTTCCAGGCTTTGCCTACAAACTTTTCTGAGATCTGTTCTATTGGACGGATCTTTCCTTTACTGCCATCCCTGACAGCTCCCCACCGAATTGCCCGAAGTCTGCCCTCCAACTGTGATGACAACTTAATCCTCCTAGACCTACTAGACACTACAATTACAACAGCTTTTCTTTTGCCACTTCCGGGTCTAGTTATAGAAATACAAAGAAAAATCACAAAATTAGCCTGTAGTTTTAGCAAAACAGCTAACCTTACTACACAAGTTTTGACAGAAATTAATCAAGAGATAAAAAAAACTTCAAACCTCAATGTTACAAAATAGAGCGGCTATTGATTTTCTTTTATTGAAACATCACTTGGGTTGCCAACAATTCCCAGACATGTGCTGTTTTAATATTACAGATTATTCTAACGTTATCCAACAACAGGTAGATGAGATAAGACAGGAAATTAACAAAATTAAAACGAGTAATTATTGGTTAGGCTTGAGAGATTGGTTTCCATGGTTAACTTCTCTCTTAGGTCCTATAATTTGTATCCTTCTCTTACTAGTTATTGTCCCATGTGTTATTAACTATATGCTCCAGTTTATTGAACTGCAATTTAATTCTATTATGTACCATCGATAAAATTAGCCTACATGATTACTCCCTTTCAAAGATTTGAAAAGGAAAAAAAGGGGGGGGGGATGATAAAACAGGCTAATTCCATCTTAAGACTGTGAGCCATCCTGTCAAAAAGTTATGAAAAGCCCACTTCAGTTTTCTGTGAAATGCTAGGATTCTTATTTGGCTTGAGCTTATTGTCTGGCATTCATGCCCAGGCCTTGAGCTCACTCAGGCCTGGCTTTCCTTGACCAGATAACAACTCTCTCTCTCTAAAACTAACGGTGCCTCATAAACTTTTGATATGGGGTTTGAATACACTCCCCTTTTCCTTGGAATGCAATGCCATGTAGGTGATTAGTTTGCTACTTGCTTTGAATGACACATGTCTGACCTTGTTAGCTGTAAGTTCCCAAGATTTTTTGTAACTCTTTGAACTATAAAAACCTTGTCTTCCCTGAGAGCGGGGCTGACCCCAAGCCCAGTGTTTGGGAGGGGCAGCCACTGGCCAGCTCTCTTTGTGTGTATACAATATAAGCTTGCTTTAATTTAAAATTGGAGTTGGTGGTCTTTTCTTTGTGTCTTGGATCAACATCTTTCCCTTTTAAAAACCCTCCCTGACTCTCCTGGACCCTAAGTATAGAGTGAAGGTAATCCTTAGCATGGCCCATAATCATAACTGGTCTCCTCCAAGCCTTGCTGCTCACCACTCCCACGCCCCATGTTATTTCTGACCAATGGCAATGGCACTGAACTAAACCATGCAAGGTTACTCAGTCCACCCTAGGCACTAAATTGTGTCTCTGGTCTCTTGAGTCAGGTTTTTATGTAGATACAGATGGGCTCACCATCCTCATGCCACTTTGCAAGATTCTGGCTACAGGACAGCAAGGGATCTCTGAAAGCACAGACCAGGTGCTAGCCTTCCCTGCATGGGCTCAGGCCTGACAACGAGGGGTTGTCCACATGCCAGGCAGAAACACTGCCCCTCCATGGCAGGAGCTGCTGCAAATGCCACAGGAGAAGGCATGGAACTGGCTTTAATCAAAAATTTTGGAAATATTTTATCCAATTCAGACGGTGGAACATCTCCTCAGAGAGATGTATAGATTAATCAAGGTGTTAGAACTCCTTACTTTTTTAGAACTCTATGTGAAAAGCTATTTTTTTTTAATTTTTAAATTTTCAGTTGTAGATGGACCTTTATTTTATTTATTTATTTTTATGTCATGCTGAGGATTGAACCCAGTGCCTCACATATGCTAGGCACGTGCTCTACCACTGAGCTACAAACCCAGCACCTGGAAAGCTATTTTTATTCCAGTATAATGAGACCAGAAGATCAGGGGATTGCAGGAAGCCATCTGTGAAATACATGAGGACTTCTCTCGGCATGGAAGCCAGGGAGGGATAGGCCTGGCATTGGGAACTACCCGTGGCTCTCCCACATTGACAGACTGCCCAATGCATGTGACCTTCCCCTCCACTCTGCTAGAAAAGTTCCTCATAGTAGCACCAGAGATGCGTGTACCCATTAGGAACTGAACAGCCCACCTTTATCCTATTTTGGAAAAGAACATTCTATAGAATCTCTTTGATGTCTTCTCATATAAATAAAGCAGCATGAGCTCCATTTGGTCAGAAGCTTGATCCGTCTGGTCAGCTTGCCCCTCCTGCCCCCACTTTGAAACTACTTTCTGTGTTCTGTGATTTTTTTTTTTCTTTGCAGTTCTATTTTTCCTAACTTTTTTTTCTCAGCCAGCCCATTCCACTGAGGGGAACCCCATTCCCACCAGTCGTGGGGGAGGGGATGACTGTCATTGAAAAGAGAGCTTATTACTCACAGTTTCCAAGAAGAGGGGCACCCACACCATGTGTGCCACATGGGGAAACCCCAGAGTTGACCAGGACAAAAAGATTCTGGGGAAAATGTGGACAAGAAGTTTTGTTTGTGTATTTCATGGAGAGGAATAGGCAAGGCAGAGTAAGCAACTGGGCTGATCGCGGTCTGCATAGATTGACGAATCTGAGTAGTGTTTAGGGTGGAGGGGTTGTTCCTATCTGGCCCTGGGATGATTAAGGCAGGGGAATCTTAGCTCAACAAGACAAAGGAGTTGGTGGAGGCTGTGGGCTCTGGTTTGTTGGTTTGCAAATGAAATGCCACTCACAGGGGAGTCATCTGCTACTTCTCAGAACTGGCTGGCCCTGGGAGGGCAGACTCTTGCCAGCCAGGGAGCCTAAATGCCACTGCATCAAGAGTACAGGGAATATTGACAATATGATGCTAATGGAGTGGTTTAGAGTTTCTCACCAGAATAGTTCCTGGACATCCTCCCTTTGTCACTGACTTCTTTGCAATGGCCTCAAAAATCCCTTTTTCCAAAACAAGGGTACAGGGCAAAGGGCAAGGAAGACTTGTGGGAGAGAAAAATCAGAGTGCTAAGCAAAACCTTCCAAGCCCTTCCTTCCTGGCAGGGAAAATAATCTGACCTCAGAGTTGAGAGGGAAGAGAGAGTGAGTGCCCAAAATCTAAGAAGAAAATGGTTGCAAACAGCTCCCAGTTTGGGACAGCCACAGAGCTTGAGGGAGGGCACGGCGGCTGGAAAGTAAGATCAACCAAACTGTCCCATGTGGAACTCAGGCCCTCCACATCTCCTCCAGAACTTTCTTTTCAGGAAACACGTATATATCCCTATAAGGACACACACTGCCCCCGGTATTGTCTTGGTTTTGCTTTTATTTCCCAGGACCATAAAGGTGCGATGGAATGAACCTTTATCTGCCCCCATTCCCTTGTCCTGGAGGAGCCTGGAGGCTTCTTCAGTTGGTTCAGGGGATGTGTTTCATGCAGAAGTTCCTAAGCAGCTCTACTCACTAGACCAGTGCTCTTGGGAATATTCTGGGTATGCTATAAATTTGAAGATGCAATTTGAGAGCCCTAAGCCACTGGGTCAAGCACACTGACAGTCTGATAAAGGTGACTTCACTGTCCAGGACTCCTTGGGTGCTCTGCAAGTGCTCGAGGACTTGGAAGGTGGAGGGCGGGGGAATGATGACCTGGAATGGCAGGGTGGGGCAGGCTGGAGTCATGATGCATCATAATATTAGATTTGGCTAGAGGAATGTTTTTCATGTTAAAGCAAGCTGAAATCACCCAGACCACACACGGAAGTGGAGGTTTGAGAATTAGAAGTGATTTTCTTGGCATCAAGTCAAAAGCAGAAGGACGGGAACAGGCCAGGACACAGGCCAGGGCGCTTCCTGGCTGAGCTGTAGCTCACGTCTCATCATCCCTCCTGACTCAGACGGGGCACCCACCCTCCTGCACAGGGCATCCCACCAGGGAAAGTCCTGGTCTCCTTCCCCCTTCAACACAAAGTCAGCTGCAGGAATGCAGCAGAGCATCCTGCTCTTGAACAATGGAAGATGAACAGCCTGGCATTCAACTGTCACAAAGCCTCCAATAATGAACTTGTACCTGGCGTCCATGCCAGTGCTCATGCTGAGAAAACCAGTTAGGACACAGCACATCAGAGAATGAAAAACACACAAGAAACTTATCAAGAAAGTTTTCAGAGTGAACAAAGAGAAATGCCACACCCAGGGCTACAATTCTGCTTGGCGCTTGCTCAGTCAGGGGGCTTTATGGAGCAGGTGAGCATGAAGGAGCAGGGGAGGTGAAGGGATGAAGGGCGGCAGTGCAGTGGCTCCTAGGGACATTCACCCTGCTGCCCTTGTTGATCCACCCCAGTGTGCCCCCATTGCAGTGGCTGCAAACCCCAATTCAGAGGCTGGTTCTGTGGGGTGAGCCCTGGGATCCCCATGGACAGCACTTGTGTTGATGCACAGTTGGTGGCCTGGGTGCTTCCTGGGCCTGATTCTCAGCACACAGACAGGGGAGTCGCTTCACCAAGTTCTAGGCTGGCCAGAGGAAGGTGGCATATTCAAGTCAATGACAGTGCAGATGTAGCATCACATCACTGCCACCACGTGGGGCATTGTGTAAAGGAGTCCCTCCTGGGGTTTTCTGTCCAGAGACAGTGCTCTAGCACTGGAAGGTGTTCCTCTATGGCATGAGTTCCCTTCATTCTGGCCAGGCCCTCCGCTCGCTCTAAAGAACACAAGGCTCAGGCTCTGGGCCCCCTCTTTCAGCTTCTGCAGCATTAAGGCAGTCTGGGCCACCCTATGGGCTACAGGGTTGGCTTTTGGGAGTTGAGCAGGATGTCACCAGGCAGCACAATACTGACTGTCCCTAGGACAGAGGGCTTCGACTAGGAGTCCAGAGGGTGAGTGCACCCAGGCCAGCACATAGTGAGGTTCCTCCCACGCAAGGGAGCATGACAGAGCATTGCCCTGGGCTCTGCCACAAAGTCATTGTCCCACTAACCTTTGCCCTGTCCCAGCATGGCTGTCAGGAGGCAGGAGTACCCTCCTTCCTCGTCCTGGATGGCCCCATCTTCTTTGCTATGAGCTTCCTTACAGGAAAGTGCCACGGAGAAGCTCTGATCAGCTCATTCTGGGTACAGGTCCCCCACCTGTGGAGCTAGTGGCCTCGGTCTCATGGCACACTGAGCACTTTCCAGGCAGCACTCACCCTTGGGGTGGAATGACCCTGGGAGGCCAGGGGACTGAGCTCCAGGAATTCCTCAGAGTGCTCATGCCAGATGTCTGCAGAGGAGGCTGGGGTTTGGCAGGAAGTCTAGAGCTGGGGTTCCCTGGCTACACACACAGCATGCCATCAGCCAGCTTCCCTCCACCCTGATCCTCCCTCTGAGGTCAAGCAGGGTCACTGCCTGCTAAGTGGCACACAAAGACTACAACCCATGACTGGGCCCCCAGCCAGCATTCTCTAGAATGATCCAGGTCATTCCCTCCCTGTTCCCTAGTTGGGAGGGGGATGGGCATCACTGGATTTATCACCTTGGGGCCTGCCAGAGCCTTCAGTGACAGATACTAGGGCGGCAGTGACACCCAGTGGAGAGATAGAAACCAGCTCCCTTCCACCTAGGGACAGGAATAGGCCTGCCTGTGCCCTAGGCCAGGATTCTGAACACACCCCACCTTCAGGACTGAGCATGGGTCCTGTCCATGGTGCTGACTGCATGGGTGGGAATAAAAGCTGTCTGGACTGGATGATCACAAAAGGCCCCAACTGAAGACACCTGGAGTCTCAGGGGCTTCAAGACCACAACTCACACAGCCGCCAGCCACATGTGATTTCCCAGTGTGACTTCTCTGGATACTGTGTCCCTGAGTCAAGGCCCAAGTCCTGGCCTTTATTCAAAGGTCTATTCTTTGTATCTTGTGTCTTCCAAAGAGAAGACGAGAGAAAAGATGTTCACAATCTGCAATGCCATACCAACTGAGAACAGGAATGTAAAGAGAACATTAGTTTTGGACTTTATTCAAGCATGTCTCCCCCACCCCACACCACCAGTACTGGAGATGGAACCTGTAGCACTCTCCCACTGATCTATGTCTACAGTTCTTTCTCTTTGCTTTTCAGACAGGGTCTCACTAAGTTGCTGAGGCTGGCCTTGAACTTGCAGTTCCTGTGTCTCAGCCTTCCAAGTAGCTGAAACTACAGGTGTGCACCACTTGCAAGCTCAAGGATGATTAGTGAATGAACACCCCTTCCTCCTTTGAGTCCGTCCTTCTTTCCAACTATCTATCCAGCTGCCCTTGTACCACATTCTAAGCACCATGCCAGATGATGAGTATATCACAGCTGGCAAAAACACACAGACCCCTGCCCTCTTGGAACCCATCACCTGTGCAAAAGACCAGTGTAAATCAAATTTCAATGTGACAATACATAATTTCAATGGTGCCATTGAACTTTATTACGAAGAAGGCTTTACCTAGTGGAGCAAGCCAGAGAGAGCTTCCCTGAGGAAACCATGCCTGTTGATGTAATGACCATGTTGCAAACAGAGGCAGCAGCCAGGGCAACATACCCAGGGAAGGAAAGAGACAGGAGTATGTGAGGAACCAAAAGAAGCCTTGTGTGCAGGGGTGAAGAGGAGCAGAGTGAAAGCCAGGCAAGAGACCTGGGCAGGTGCCACACTGGCCACGCCCTGTTGGCCATGTTAAGCTTTGTCTTCAACTGAAGAATGATGGAAGATCATTAATATATTTTCAATAGGGAGGTAATGTGAGCAGGCACATGTTCCAAAGAGATTGTCCTGGCTGATATGTAGCAAATCAACTAGAAACAGGGAGAAGGAAAGTGGGAAGACTGGGTAAGAGGCTCTTGCAGGACTCTAGGTGATGAAAGACAGTGACTAAGACCAAAATGACAGTAAAGACAGACAAAACTGGATGGGTTGCACAGATATTGGGAGGCAAAATCAAGAGAATTTGGTGATGCATTGGACATGAGGGTGGAGGAAGGCAGCAAGAAGTGGAAGAGATGACAGGGGTTCCTGGGTTGGTGTGATGGAAGGTGGGAATTGTTATGGAGGAAGACTGGACAAGGACCAGGTTTGGAAGGAAGAACACAGTGCAATCATTCAAGATGATTTTGCAACATCAAAGAGAAGACGTCAAGGAGGAAGATGTCCATCCATACAGAGGACCTCCCAGGAGAGAACTGGAGATGTCAACTTTGAGATTCAACCAATCTCCTAAATGGTAATTATAGTCACAGGAATGGATGTTAAGGTCGAGTGACAAACTACAGAATGAAGACAGGACAAAATGCCACTTGCATGACCATAACCTCCTAGGAGGAGCCGGAACCCTCTGTTCCAAGGTCTCAGCTCACTCCAGGAAGAGCAGCTAGAAGAGGGTGAGTGACACCTCTTGCTGCCCAGGCCAAGTTCCAGCCACTGTGCTCTCACCAGATCAAAGGACTGTTCAATGAGATCCTTGTGAGCAGAGACAGAGAGCAGAGACTGGCAGAAGGGCACTAGTGCTGTGGGGACACGGCCAACTGAGTTAAGGCTCTTCCATCCTTCCATCTCTCCAGGCAAGGCCATTTCTGCATGAGCAGGGCCTGCAGAACAGACCTGGCATTGTTGGAAGATACCTCTTGCCTTCAATGGCGATCAGACCCCTTAACTTAAGTTCTCCCTTATGTTTTTTGTATGATCTTTTCCAGGGAAGGTGAGTGGTTCCCAAACAGGTGGGTCCCTCAGTTGTCCAGTATTTCCTCTGTCATGTGGGCTGTGTGCAGTTGCTCTCGTTCACTCAGGACAGCAAGGCTTGTTTCCAATGGATCTGAAGAAGACATAGATGATCAGAGTTTCTAGATTGATAAAAATGACTTGTGAAACAGATATGGTGGTACATGCTGATTATCCCAGTTACTTGGGGGGCTGAAACAGGAGGATCACAAGTTCAAGGCCAGCCTGGGCAATTTAAATATGTCTCAAAATAATAACAACAATTTAAGAGAGATGGGATGTAACTTAGGGGTAGAGTGCTTGCTTAGCAAGCCGGAAGCCCTGAGTTCAATCCCAAGTACCCCCAACAGCACCTCCACCCCCAGCAGGTGTGATCTTCCGTAACTTGGGGCTAGAGTGTGCTGGGAAGGTAGGGTTTTTTGTTTGTTTGTTTTTTGCATTCTTACCTAACTTCAGTGTACATTTAATCTTAAAAGATAGCCTTCAGTGGAAAGCTCACCTTTAAAACACAGAACAGACAGGATCACAGAGAAACATCTGAGAATTGGGTCTACATTGGAAGTGGGGAAACTTATGGGCTCTCTTAGTGTTGCCTTTTAGCAAAAAGTTCATCCCAGTCCCTGTCCTATCCAGGCCTCTTCCACCCAGTCTGTCACAGTGGAAAAGAAGAGTTCTGTGTGGAATGCAGCCACACCTGTCCACACTGGAGCTGGGAGAATAACAGGATGTACTGAGGCCACCACGGTAACCCAGTGACCAGGGCAGAGCCTGTGGGTCACCATCATAACCTGAGGTTTCCTGGCTGCCATGGTGCACAGGAGCTGCAGGTGTTGGGGAGGGTGGCACCTCCAGGTCACGAGGGCAGACTGGTGCATTTGGAGAAGGCAGGAGCATGACCAGGGCTTGGCCACGCAGGAGGACAGTTCTCCTCACATCCTAGTTTTTGCGGCACCTGACACATGCTCTCTAGAGGAAGCCTGGGAGCCATGGGCAAGCTGGCTCATGCCCACCTCACCTTTGCCACTGTGGTCCAGCCTGGGCCAGAAGGGGAGGACCTGGATGCAGGAGGACGTGCAGAACTTGGTGCCAATGCCCCAGGGAAGGCCATAGACCTCCGAGGACTTCAGAGTCTCCTTGGATTCCTCCTGGACTTGTTTCCATGCCACGATGCCCCGCTCCTCCTTGCTTCCTAAGGCAGGACAGGAGAAGTCAAGACTGGGTCCTGGTGGCATGGGCAGACAGGGTGGAGGGAGGCTCTGGTGGCCCCATGCTGGCACCTGTGGCCTCCTCTCAGCACCCTGTGCACATGCCCCCACTGACACCTCCTCCTCCATCTCCTTCCCTCTTCCTCTGCCTCCTTCTGCTCCTCCTCCCTCCCTCCTCCCTCTCCTCCAAGCCCAGCTCAAGAATCACAGCTCAGCTCAGCTCAGCTCAGCAGGCATCCTCTGAGCTCCTACTCACAAGGCGCCCAGCACAGCCACATAGGAAGCCCCTTTCCACAGCTCCAGGGAGCAGACCTGTCCTCACTTGAATGTGTGTGAAATACAGATGCACTTCACACTTGGTGGACAGGAACATTGTGAAATAGAATACCAGGAAGCAGGTGCTACCACAGAGGTCCTCAGGAGGGGCTTAGGGAGGTCCAGGGAGCGAGGAGAGAGCTGCTTGGAGGGCCCCTCCCAGAGCCTTCAGAGACTCGACCTTTCTGCTTTCCGCCACCAGCTCCCTGGAAGTTGCACATTCCATTTGCTCCCCCATTTCACATATTACCTAGTACCGTACTTGTCTGCTTTCTTGCCTCTTTCCCCATTAGCCTGTGGACTTCTGGAACAGACATATCTTACCACTCTTTGTATTCTCAGTACACAGCACCTGGTACATAGCAAGTGCTTCATGGATTTTTATTGATAATATTAGTGAGGGGCTGGGGTATGGCTCAGTGATAGAGAGCTCATCTCACATGTGTGAGGCCCTGGATTTGATCCTTAGTACCACATAAATAAAATAAAGGTGTTGTGTCCACCTACAACTAAAAAATATTTTTAAAATATGTGAGTGAATGAATGAATGGATGGATATTCATGGACTTTCTCTCACAAATTCAAGTGTAGCTTTTAAGAAAGCCAGGGCTATGTCTTTTTCCTTTTGTTTCTGGTTTATCTCCCTTTTAGGGCCCTGCTATGGGCTAAAATTCATATATTGAAACCCTAGCCCCAGTTTCTCAGAATGTGACTGTATTTGTTGACAGGGCCTTTAAAAGGGATAATTAAGTTGCAATGAGGCCTGTAGGAGGAGTCCTAATCCAATGTAGCTGGCATCTTTATAAGAAGAGATTAGGACACAGGAATAGACACCAGGAACGTGCACACATAGAGGAAAAGCTACCTGCAAGCCAAGGAGAGAAACTTCAGGAAAAACCAAATCTACCAACTCTTGATCACAAATTTCTAGCCTCCAGAACTGTGAAAGAATACATTTCTGTTGTTTAAACCCCAGTGGTTGGGATTTTTGTTATAGCAGCCTGGGCTGACTAATACAGGCCCTTCCATACTCTCATCTCCAGACCCAGAGCCCACTCAGGGTGTGTTGTGACCAGCCTGACACAATAATCATGGCTAGAAGCTCTTTAGGTTGCCCAGACTGTACCCACATCGCCAGCTCACAGGTGAGACCTACCAGGGATGGTATTATCCAGGAGACAGCCCAGAAATCCACCGACAAACATGCCTGTTGTCAGCAACATCTGGAAGATCTGGTCCAGCTGGAGAATTCCTAAAGCGTGACAAAAGTGACAGTTCACAGGACCATGAGTCCCCACCATCCCATACCCAGAGTGGTAACAGTGTAGAGGACAGAGAGCAATCACCTGTCTGCAGCTGCTCAGGGTTCTTGTTCATCCAGTTGGGAATGGCGAGACCACAGTAGATGGAGAAGCCAAAGACGAAGATGTTCCTGGATGAGTTCATGTCCACGTACTGACGGAGAAAGGCCCAGAGAAGAAGCCAGCATCAGTGTCTTTGCCACATTTCAGAAGGTTGGATGCTTCCTGCTATTTCTTTTTTCCGTCTGGCAGCTAGTGTGGTTCTGGGACCAAGGATGCCCTTTTCCTCCTCCCCAGCCCCTGTCCCATGCTGTTCACCTCCATCCCACAGGCTCCTCTCAAGAGGGGCACTGCTGCTGCTTTTCTGAGGCACCTCGCCCGTCTCACCTGCAGATTGGAGATTCCCATGGCGCTGATGACCCCCGAACATGACGAGGAACATGCCCCCGACCACTGGGTTGGAATGGTGGCAAACACAGCCCCGATCTTCCCCAACACACCCATCAGGAGCAGCACGCAGCCTGCTGTGACGATCACCATCCTGCTCCCCACCTGGGGCAACCAGGGAGAGAGGGATGGAGAACCCAGCAGGCCAGACGTCCCAGAGGCCTTGTTAAAGGTCACATTGAGCATTGCTGAGGTGGACGTTCAGGAACAGGGCCTCACACACCAGAGCAGCCCCTCTGCTCCCAAATGGGGTTGAAGGGAGGGAAAATGAGGGCATGACTTTGGGACCTCTACCCTCACCTCTCCCCTCTGTCACTGTCATACCTGTCATCAGGTGCTGGCTCAAATGCTCGGCCCCTAGGAAGCCCATACAGTGAGGGGATTAGTCTCTCTGGAGTGGCAGAGTGACTCCTTGTTTAAGAATGGGGGTCTGAACAAACAGCATGGTATTGGCACCAAAATAGACCAGTTGACCAATGGTACAGAATAGAAGACACAGAAACTAACCCACACATCTACAGTTATCTTATATTAGACAAAGGTGCCAAAAAACGTACACTGGAGAAAAGACAGCCTCTTCTACAAATGGTGTTGGGAAAACTGGAAAATCCTCATGTAATAAAATGAAATTAAATCTCTATCTTTCACCATCCACAAAACTCAACTCAAAGTGGATCAAGGACCTAGGAATTAAACCAGAGACCTTGCACCTAATAGAAGAAAAAGTAGGCCCAAATCTCCATCATGTTGGATTAGGCCCCAACTTCCTCAACAAGACCCCTATAGCGCAAGAATTAAAACCAAGAATTGATAAATGGGATGGATTCAAACTAAAAAGCTTCTCAGCAAAAGAAACAATCAGTGAGGTGAATAGAGAACCTACAGAATGGGAGCAAGTCTTTACCACAAGCACATCAGATAGAACACTAACCTCAAGGATATATAAAGCTCTCAAAAACCTTAACACCAAAAAAACAAATCACCCAATCAATAAATGGGCCAAGGAATTAAACAGACACTTCTCAGAAGATGATATACAATCAATCAACAAATATATGAAAAAATGTTCAACATCTCTAGCAATTAAAGAAATGCAAATCAAAACAACTCTAAGATTTCATCTTACTCTGGTCAGAATGGCAGCTGTCAAAAATACAAACAACAAATGGTGCAACCGTTATGGAAAGCAGTATGGAGATTTCTCAGAAAACTGGGAATGGAACCACCCTATGACCCAGCCATCCCACGCCTGGGTCTATTCCCAAAGGACTTAAAAACAGCATATTACAGTGACACAGCTATCTCAGTGTTTGTAGCTGCACAATTCACAATAGCTAGGTTGTGGAACCAACCTAGATGTCCCTCAGTAAATGAGTGGA